>JAOWBN010250322.1:0-11631 GCA_028565015.1 Pinguicula moranensis | reverse complement strand
GCTTTGGGTAATGTTAAGGTGTCGCTGATTCCGGGAGGGCAGGTTCTCATTCGTTTGGAGACATAAGCCCAATTGGAAATTTTCCATAGAACAGAGCAGCGGTGGGAGGAAGCAGGTATCTATGAAATCCGGCCTTGGTCCCCACATGCGATACCCCACCCGATACGCTTGGTTTTCGCTAACGGGCGTGCCTGTTATGTGTTGGTCGGAGCGTTTTTTTACGGAGTTAACAGCGGAGATCGGCCAATTCATCCAGGTTGAAGACAAAGGAGCCGAATTTACAGATTACATCCGGGCAAGAGTTCTCGTTTGGAAGACAAATCAGGCAACGGTAGCATCCTGGTACAATGTTATCCCATTCAGGTGCGGGAAGAGGCAAAGCAGTGGCGGAAGCTCGGTAACAGGACGGCGGCGACTAAGACACCGGATAATCTCATGAAGGTGGTTTGGACCCTAGCGTTTGGCCGGTGCTCGGAGCGAACCAGAACCAACGTTTGCCAAAGGCTCAACGGTCGATGGCGATTCCAAGGAGTCCCTCGATGGAGGCGCCTCAGGGCACAGGTGGCGAGTTACCGTTGGAGGTGGGTTCCACATCTGTGGGTAATGACAGGGCAGTGGGCACGGACTGCGGGAGTGAGTCTCGTGGTCAGAACCTGGGTCGGGCAAATTTAGTAACGGGGGTACTGTCCGGTCAAGGGGTTATGGCACATGTGGCAGGCGTGGATTTAGTGGAGTGTCAGGATGAAAATGAGACAGGTGGTAGGGAACAGGAATTTAAAGACGACTCTGTCTCGGATGCCCTAGAACAGTGCAAGGGGACCTGTGCAGTGGATGAGCCTACGGGGAAGGATCCTGTGGGGGAGACCGATGAAGGCGGTGAATTCCTAGAGTCGATAACTGACGAAGGGTCCCGGAGCAGTGAGGCAGAGGGAGCCGCTAAGGTGCCTCAAGATAGAAGCGCTGATATTCTGTACAGAAAGAGGTCTAAAGACAGAAAAGTCAAGGGAGAGGAAGTGCAGGATCCGGTTATTTACCAGGAGTCTCAGGAGTTAGAGGGGGAGAGCGGCCGTCACCTAGCGGAAACTGAGAAAGACCAGAAGGAACTCGCCTCGGATCAACTTGACGCGTATCTACTTACAGTTGAGAGATCTGGACGATTTTGGGACGCCACTCAGGAGGTGGATGAGCAGGACGATTCGCGATCAGAGGGCGATGGCTGCGGAAGGGAGCTTAGCAATTTTAAGATTTATGATTCTGATAGCCAACAAGACCAAGTGAAAGGATACAGGGGTTCCCCGAAGGCTAGGAGGAGATCTAGCAGAAGGGCGGCTCAACTTAAATCCAGTCAAAGGGTCTAACTACTTGATCAGGGACTCTTCTAGACTAGAGGGTTAATTTTTAAAGGAGGGATGACGACTCAGGTACTATTCTGGAATAGTAGGGGCCTCCGTAAAGCGAGGCGCCAGCTGTGGAAATGGATCCCTCATTCATCCGTGTGCATATTTGCACTCGCGGAACCGTTCAATAGGGAGTCAAGGATGGCAGGGCTAGCGAGGCAGATCAATTTGCCCAACTTTCAGTCCAACGAGAGGGAAGGGGGGAAACTGTGATTTTTTGGAAACATGATACAGATTGACATTGTCAGCTCGCATGAGCAGGCAGTTACTGGTCTATGGAAACATGATGGGGTGGAAATTCAAGTCTCTTTTGTTTAAGGAAAATGTGGGGCGGCAGAGAGGCTTGGATTGTGGCGCTATCTGGTGGATGTGCAGCCTGTCGATGGACCGTGGGTTGTGGCGGGGATTTCAATGTAATCAGAACAAACGACGAAAGAAGGGGAGGTGGGAGGTGGGAGGAGACCTGCCCAGCCTATGAAGGATTTTAATAACTGCATTGGCTCATGTGGCCTGTTGGATCTGAAGAGCAATAGTGAGAGGTTCCCGTGGTGTAATGGTCAGACGGGACGGAGAAGGGCGTGGGCTAAGCCACATAGGATCTTGGTTAATTCCGAGTTTCTGGACTGGAATGCACATAGTTTCTTCAATTTGTTGCCAAGGAAAACATCGGATCATTGCCCCTTACTGTTGCAGCTGGAGGAAGGGGGTGTTTCATATGGCAGGCACCACTTTAAATACCAAAATATGTGGTCTTCAAACAGTGACTTCCTCCCGCTTATAGGAAGGGTATGGCAGAGCTTCCAGGGGTAGGTGGGCATTCACACGCTAGGACAGAAGCTGAAACTCATGAGAAATGCGCTCCGGGTTTGGAATAAATAGGTTTTTGGTAGAACAGATCAAAGGATAAAGCTGCTAGAGGCAAGGGTCGCGAGTCTAGAGCTGGAAGTATAGGGCACTGATGGGGATGCTTTTGAAGCACAATATATGGATGCATTGACACAATTGCAAGCCGTGGAGAGCTCAGATCTGATCCGGCTGGAGCAACTGGCGAGAAAGGACTGGATAAGAAATGATGACAGGAATTCTAAACTCTTCTATGCATCCATGAGGGTGAAACAAAATCATGGGTGTAAGCACATGGTTCTGGAGGATGGTAGGCGAATCATGGGTATACAAGCAGTGCACGAAGCAGCAGCTGCTCATTTTGAGGGGGTGATGACCAACCCGGTGCCAGTGATCAGATGCACGACAGCTGAACTAGACGAGTTGTTTGAGAGAAAGCTGACAAAGGCCGAGAATGATTTCTTGAGGAGTATCCCAGCAGAAGAAGAGGTTAAAGATGCACTCTGGAGTATCCCAAAGAATAGTGCGCCCCCTACGGATGGGTTCGGGGCTGATTTTTTTAAGCAGACTTGGGTCATCACCAGCAGGGACCTGGTGGGAGCCATACGGGATGTTTTTACAAGTTCACCTCTGCCTCGAATGTTCACGTACAGTTTTATAAGCCTAATCCCTAAGGTGAATCACCCTACGTCCTTCGGGAATTTTAGGCCAATTAGCCTATGTTCGGTGGTGTACAAGGTGTTCTCAAAGGTAGTGGCTAATAGGCTACGAAGGTACATGCCTGAGCTAGTATCTGAAGAGAAAGGAGCCTTCGTCAAGGATAGGTCTACCTTTGAAAATATCATCCTAGCCCAAGAGTTAGTCCACTCGATCAACCGAAAGCAGGCTGGGGGAAGGCAGTGCTCCGAGGAAAGGCTTCAATGAACACTTAGTCGCCTTGGTGATGAAGTGTGTGAGAGGCCCCTGGTTCTCAGTGCAAATGAATGGAGTGGCTGTGGATTTCTTTGAGGCAGTCCAAGGGCTCAAACAGGGGGACCCGGTGTTTCCTTTTTTGTTTATACTCGCTCAAGACACCCTGTCACGGCTTCTTCACAAAGACTTTAGTGATGGCAGAATTGGTAAGTTCCATCTTCCATCTGGAGCTCCAGTAATCTCGCACTTGATGTATGCGGAAGATCTTCTTGTGTTCTCAGAGGAGATGCGAGGTCCTTAAAGGCAGTGGCAGCGGTGCTAAAGAAGTACTGCAGTTGGTCCGGGCAATCTCTTTGCAAGGAAAAGTCAGCGGTGTACATGTCCAAGCAGATTGGGCTTGCAAGAAGGTGGGTGATCACGCAGAGGACAGGTTTTCAAGAAGGGAAATTCCCCATCGTATACTTGGGGGGCACCAATTGGCACAGGCAGACTGACAAGAGAGATGTTGGAACCTTTGTTAGTAAGGATTAGAAATCGGCTTGCAGGTTGGCAGGGAAGGTTACTGTCCCAAGGAGGTCGGTTAACCCTCATCAAAAATGTCATGGGCAGCGTCCCGCTACATGTCATGGCAGTGCTTCAGCTCCCAAAGTATGTTCTAACAGAGATCAGGAAAACACAAAGCCCACTGGAAGAGGTGGGAGCTTCTCTGTAAACCAGCAAGTGAAGGAGGGCTAGGGGTTCGAGATTTGGGTGAAGTGCAAAAATCAATGGCCATGAAAGTGTGCTTCAAGATTCTGACTGAGGACAGTCCCTGGACACGTTACTTCAGGGCCAAATTTCTAAATACAAACCACTTTTTGGACAGACAGGCTCGGCAAGGAGACACTAGATTCTGGAGGTATGCGTCTTCAATGCGGCAGGAGGTGCTGGAGCACATAAAGATAGTCCTGAGGGGTGGGAATTCGGCCTTCTGGTTTGACAAGTGGCTGGAGACAGGATTCTTAGCAGCTAGAGTTAACCAGATCCGTGAGAAGAAGGCAGTGATTGCTGATTTTGTGGAGGATGGCCACTGGAATCAGCAAAAACTGGAAGGGGATGTAGGCGTTGTTATTACAGAAGAGATCTTGGGGCTCCAGCCACCAATTGTGCACGGGGGGAGGGATAGATATATTTGGAAACCCGCAGTACATGGTCAATTCTCACTCAAGTCTGCCTGGGGGGCAATCCGAGAGAAGCAGGCTGAAATTCTGGTGGATAAGTTGTTATGGTTCAACCCGTTACCACCAAAGATGTCCCTCTGTGCACGGAAGGCGTGGCAGCGGTGCTTGCCAACTGATGATCTATTGGCACGAAGAGCAGTTTACACTGTCTCAGCATGCCAGTGCTGCCAAGAGAGGCATCAGGAGACTATAGACCATGTGCTATCAAGCAGCAAGTTTGCGGACACACTACGGTCAAGGGCTGCTGGTCTTTATGGGAAAACATTGGTGCGGCCAAGGTCATGGAAGGAACGGCTACTCCAATGGCAGAGGGTGACAGGGAAGCAGTCTTTGCAAGGTTTTATTTCCTATGCATTACCCGCAGTCCTAACTTGGTTTCTGTGGAATCGCAAGTGCAAGGCACGATTCGAGGATAACTTTCAACCGGTGGAGGCAGTCTGGCGCCAGGTAAAAATCTCCATAGCAATGCTAATCGAGTTAACTGACAGGAGGTTTAAAATGCAGGTGAATGATGCAAAAATTCTGGCGCAGATAGACATGAGAGTAAACTGGAAAGTCAAGAACCGAAGCAGACTGGTTTCATGGAGGAGGCCCCCGCATGGGTGGGTGAAGCTGAACTCGGATGGGAGTAGCAGAGGTAATCCAGGGCCCGCTGGCTTGGGAGGAGTAATCAGAGATGAGCACGGGAGATGCCTCGCTGCGTACTCGTCACACCTAGGAATAGGTACGAACAATGAGGCTGAGCTCAGGGCAGCTACGGAAGGAATAAGAATTTGCAGGCATAAGGGGTGGCTCAATGTCATAATGGAGATAGACTCGGACCTTTTGAAGACCTGGATCGTGAGGGGTCAATGTGGCTCGTGGAAGCTGCTGGAAGCATGGGCGGAGTTCCAGGATCAAAGAGAGGGGTTGAGGCTACAAGTTGTGCATCAGTTCAGAGAAGGGAATGGAGCGGCTGACCTGTTGGCTAAGCAAGGCTCAGATGGAATCTCCCACAAATACTGGGACCCGGGCGATCTCCCAAGCAGGATAAGGGGAGTGTTGCGACTTTATAGATGAGGAATGCCTAACATTAGGATCGTTTGATCTTGTTAGGGATCTTGTTAGGGGGTAGAATGGGGTAGAATCAGGAAACTATTTTGTAATCTTAACAAAGCTATCTCAGGCTGCGCTCCTGCGGCATGTAACGCTCTGCTCTGTGCAAGCGGGACTTTAATCCTTTTCCATTAATGCAATATTCTATTTTAAAAAAAAGCCTATCAAACTCCAATCACAGAGATCTTCATATCAGTGAACATCTCATTAACCAAAAGCCATTTTGTACCTTTTTCATCTCCAGATCACCAACACATTCGCAGAATGCATTAAATGCAACCAGAAGCTCACTAAAAATCAAGTGTACAATGTCAAAGAAAGAATGAACTGGCACCAGTAGCATACAGTTCTACTGCATCAATTTAAGAAATTTTCAGTCCTACCGCTGTGGTTCCTGCTGGATAGAACCAGTTAAACTATAACAAGCTCCCAAGCGAAGAACAAGAGTCGCAAGGACAGAACCATAGCTTTGTTCTACAGCCCTTTTCCCAATTTTACCACCACCTCTGCAAATTATATGAAGAAGTTGCTCGTCAATGTGAACTTGATAAAGAAAAATAGTTTAATAAAAGCAAACCTGAAGAATGCCGTTAGAGCTATGACAGCAGCATGTACTGCATTATCTTCCAGATTACTTTCCAAAAAAGATTTGGAAGCTTCGCCTTTTCCATAATGACCTTGGGAGACAAGTGTCTGGTTCAGGATAGAAGTTACATGCTCCAAGAATAAAGAGCAAAGAACTGTGTGCTGGGAAAATGCCTAATATAAAAGAAGATAAGTATAAGACATGTCACTAGTAGACAAAAGAAATAAGCACATGAAATGATACATTATCCCAATATTATGCTCACATAGAATGTATCCTGTATCGACCAGCCACCACGTAATCTAGATATATCTTTTGTGACTATATCTTTACCGGCAACAACCAACACCTCGCCGAAAACAATTCTTGAACTGGTGTTCTCAGCAAGAGAACAGATCTTTCAGTAGTTAAAAGAAAGTAAGTGGGCAGGAACGTTTACATACATTATTTTTAGTTCATAGGGAGGAGAATAGTATCAGCTGGAAAGATGGATCAGAATTGATAAGGATACAGCATTCAGTGTCTCTTGTCGTAGGTGCTTGTCAGTTACATGAGTTATAGCTGAAAGCAGAGACTGAGTCGTCCTGATGCAATGAAGCGAGTCAGCTAATAAGACTGCAAATTTTCCTAGTCTAGAGCCCTTGGGAAATGTTCCACCTAGAAATATCAGCTTCATTGAGCTCCCTCCCCCTTTCATCAATAAATTGGATCACAGCTTGAATTGCACCTTCAGCAGACTGTCTAACCTTGTCACATATAGCTGTTGAACAAGCATGCAGGGCCGCAACCAGCTGTACAAAGTGAAGGGGATTAGAATCAGAGGGTAAAAATAATGGCACGAAAACATAATATACACACATGCACACATAAAAAAATCCTTGCCTCATCCTTGGTGAATAATATGCAGACAGAGGAAACAACCCTGTTGAAAACTTCTGAGGGATCCAGTGATGCATCCTATGTGGAGAAGTAGGAAATGAGAACATATTATGTTCCAACCGAAGAAAAGTTTAGAGCTAAAGAATTCAATCTTCCATTCTTCTGTTCTTTCCAATTATGGAAACTTAAACAAAGTCTCATGGGAGATATGATTTTACTCACACTCCTCAAGATAGCGATAACATCTTCAAGGGCAGATAAAGCACTGTAACACGTCTCAATATCAAGGCTGAGAGTAGAGTTCGCACGCCTCAGTAGTGAAAGGGAGATACTGAAGAAAAGATCAAGGATCTGCACATAGGAAAAGGTGACACAATATAGCATAATCTCCAACCTGTGCTGTTCTGATTTAATTCAGGCAACAAGATGAGGCATTTGCTAAATACAAACCTGTGCTGATGTTTTCCTAACTTCAGAATTTGTATCCGCACAGCGCGGAAGATATATCATGATCCTCTCCCCCAAAGACAAAACATCGCGACTTGGGGATAAAAATGCAGCTAACAATGTAAAACTTGAATGCAGTTAGTATGTGATATCAGATAAAAAGAATGAAAAACGAGGAGCAAGCAGTAAGACTAAGAGAGACGCTAACATCGTAGGTTGGAAATAGTGGAACCTGGGGCAAGGTTAACTTGTCTGCTGTGAGTGCAACTTCCTTGGCAGCCAAGTGAACAGTATCCACTTACGCAAATAGTACGAAACTTATGAAGCATCTCATAAATGGCAAGGCAACCTCTTCTTCTCTGATATTCAACAGAGGAAGAAACAAATGGATCAATCTGTCTCAGTATATGCAGTAGCTGCTCGGTTCGGCTTCTTCCATCCTCTCCACTGAATAAAATAACTTGTCATTGTCAAAGCAGTAAGAGAATTTCTAGCAGAGTTTCATTAAGATGCATCAATGCTTAACTTGATTAATTAAATCCTTATTTATGGAGTTCATCATTTATCCACGCGGACTAGCTTCTACTAATCTAGCAGCATAACAAGGAATTTTTCACTATTAATTTACTGGTTCCAAGATTTTGTAGGTGAACTCATCTGATTCAGATTTTTCCAAATCCAACAAGCTTCAAACCATCCCATAGCTAAGAGAAGTTCATTTTTTTATCTAAAAAAAAAATGTGTGGAAGAAAGCAGCAAAAAAAGAAAATAAGTTCTTGTAAAGCAAAAACTTGAGGAAAATAGCATCTGGCGTATACCTTGTAGCAAGAATTGCACACAAAAGAGTAATGAGTTTGTGTATGAGATCATCAATGACATCAGGAGGATCATTTGGTAAACTAAAGAATCCTAAAGTGGCCTGCCCAAAACGTAATACTATCAGAAAAAATATTTGGCTTCTTCAATCTAACAACTTTACAGGTTGCACCTTCAAAACATGGTTCCTTGTTTCAGCAGTCAACTTAGGCTCGACCGAAACCAAAGTCGTGCAAGCACTTAATGCAAGGCACTGCATAAACAGCAAAACTCAAGAAAATGGGTGGAAGAAAGCAGCAAAAAAGAAAATAAGTGAAATGTGTATTAGCTAAGTTGAGCGCATATAGGTCTATTTGTTAATTGGAAAAGAAGGAAAGGACAGGGACCAAGACGATTCTGTACATCAGTAACAAGTTACAGACAGACGCCAAGCTATGAATCTGTTTGTGTAATTCATAAATGGTAGGAATTAGTCTAACCTCGCTGTGAAGCTATGGCCTGTTCTAATGATATGCATTCAATTAAATTCAGATCTAAAACTACGGACAACTCTTAATATGGTCCTTATTGGCCTCAAGCCACCAGTTTCATGTAAAATAACAAAAATATGGAAGATCTCAAAACTCAAACCTGAGTACGCAGAAGCTCCAAATTGGAATCAGAAAATCCCTCTTCATCATCTCGGCCCATTAAGGTCAATACATAATTAAGAAGAACATCCCTCCGCTTCAATGGAAAGGATGCACCACTTTCAGCAGCACCAATGACTGCCTGACCTGCACTAAGGATCCGTTAATTTTAATACCTCACATACTATTGAATCATAAGCATCGGATGAATTATCTTTTCACTTTTCAGACTGGCTATGTTGAATAGAAGACAAAATATTATATATTAGATGAATGGTACCAAGGACGTGTGTATAAAAGCATGAAGCAACAAATGTCGTTAAATTTATCATAAGCAACAAACGTCATGTATTTTCAGCCCAAATCATTAAGCAACAAACGTCGTTAAATTTTTTACTTCATTTGCCATGACTCAAAACCAAGTTCTAGCATGTATGGTTTGTTGTGCCACAAAGAGAAGAAAAACATCACTTATTGAAAAAGAGACACTGTTAAATAATTACTAGTTGTTGGAATATGGGCACATGCCCATCTTCTAGTTCCAAAATTACCCTTGTAATAGTCTATATAAACTCATGTATTTTCATAATACAATAAAATATACTTTTCCCTAAATCTTATTTGGTATCAGAGTCAAACCCTAACCTGAAACCGCCACCTCCTCTTACCAAACCCTAAAAAAACTGCCGCCCCTCACTAAACCCTAAAAATCGCCGCCACCTTCCTCCCATCAGCCACCACCGTCTGACTAGCAGCAAATCTGGCAGCGAATATGAGTATGTGGGCTCTCCAATGATGAAGTGAGAGCCTCAGTTCATTTTTCCTCTGTTCTTGGAAGACCTTTATTTTTCATTAAACTACTTCATTAACGAAAAAGTTTACATCATATGCAGATGCAGGTCAAGATTTGAAGACCATAAGCAGACAGCGGAGCAAACTTGGAGAGAATTTAAAAGGCTGATCTCACAAATTACGGATGGAGCTGATATAAAGTTTTTGATGCAAGTACATGATGCACCAATTCTTTAGATAAATGTTCAAATTAAGTAGAGGGTAAAAAACAAGATTACAAAGGTCCAATGGAGACGGCCAGCTGCAGGATGGATTAAATTAAATACAGATAGAAGCACTCAAGGAAACCCGGAAATATCTGTATGTGGAGGAATTATGAGAGACTCACGTGGAGACTGTAGAGCAGCCTTTTCAGAATTCTTAGGAGTCATGACAAATAATGAAGCAGAGATTAGAGCAGCCATCCAAAATCTGAAGATCTGCAACACTATGGGATGGAAGAATGTGGTGCTGGAAACCGATTCCTGGCTACTCACACTATGGCTGATGAAGGATGGATGTGAGATCTGGCGACTACAAGACGCATGGGAGGAGCTAAAGGAAGAAATGAAGAGTATCCGTTTGCATGTACAATATCAATACAGAGAGGGGAACAACATTGCTAATTTTCTGGCAAAGGAAGGAGCAGATGGGAAAAACCAGAGATTCGGGTGCAAATTCCTATATTTAGCTTAAAGGAATGGATTGTAATAGCAGAGGCTTAGATAGCCAAATGCAAGAGCATGTGTAAGTTGACACCTGATTTTATTAATGCAAATAAAATATAGGGAATTTGCCTTCAGTGAATCCAATAAGCTAAAGGATCCTCCTTCTCACGAAGCCGATCTGGGAGGCCATAAAGATAGCGGATTTTTCCTTGCAGAGCGTCTGTCCGAACCGCTCACAATATTTCCCAATCTCTGCCACCACCCCCTTAATGGAACCAACATCTCCTCTTGAAAATACCAAAAAGTCATCAGCATACATGAGATGAGTGATTACATGTGCCCCGATTGGATGATAATCACGACCTATTCTCCTCAAGCTTTGTGCCTTCAGTAATAGCCTTGAAAGTGTCTTGAACCATGACAAAAAGGAAGGGGATAAGGGGTACCCTTGCCTTAGTCCCTGGACTGCTTCGAAATATCCCAGAACCACACCATTCATTTGGACAGAGAAAGATACCCAAACGCACCTCATTATCAGCGCCACCAAATTTTCCTCTCAAGACAGCCTCCAGGAAATCTCAGTTGACCCTGTCATATTCTTTTGCCATGTCTAACTTAAGGACCATGTTCCCCCTTGCTTGTTTTTTGATGATGGAATGGACTAGTTCCTGTGCCATAATAATGTTCTCGAAAATAAACCTGTCCTTGACGAATGCTCCCTATTCTTCAGCCACCAATTGTGGCATGTGTAGACTAATCGGCCTAAAGCTTCCCAAGGATGAGGAGTTAGCCACCTTCGGGATGAGACTACGTAAGCTGGATCAAAACATCTTCAGAATCTGTTGTCAACAGAAAACTTCCTTGACTGCTGCCACCAGGTCTTGTCCTGTGATGTCCCAAGTCTGCTTAAAAAAATTTGCCCCAAACCCATCCGGCCCCGACGCACTATTTATGGGAATCGACCAAAGTGCGTCCTTGACCTCCTGCTCCGCGGGAACTGCCATAAACCGCAAATTCTCTATATGTGTGAGCTTCCCCTCAAACACTCCTGCCAGCTCCATCTCACTAGTCCTCACAACAGGGATTTGGGTCCTCATTTGTACCTCAAAGTGTGTTGCCGCCGCTTCATGGATTGCCTTTGCGCCTACTATCCATCGGCCATCCTCTAAGTTAAGACATCTGATGCATGTTTTGTTCCATTTAGCCAGTGTTGTCGGATCTCAACCTCCACCAGCCTTTGTCCTTTCTGTTCAGAATTATTAGGTTTGTCTCTTTGTAATTAATATTTTTATATAATTGCAATACAAA
>JAOWBN010250321.1:0-23463 GCA_028565015.1 Pinguicula moranensis | reverse complement strand
GCCCGTAAGGCCCGCGGCCCGCCGGTCCCGCAGCCCTCCGGGCCGGGGCCAGGCCGCGGGCTTCTTTGGGCGTCTCTACGTGAATACCTAACGAGATTCTGGTAGACTCGTTATCTGGATAATCGATCCGATCACGCTTTTGCAAAAGCTAACATTATCGTATTTCACATGATTCCTTCCCAACTGTTTCTCTTCATACACATGACGATTTCCAGTTTCTTGCGCCGAATCCCGACTGTTGACTCCGACTCCACTGTCGTCCCGGCTTGAGTCCTTCCCTCTCACAATCTTCTCCCCGGGGAGCATCAGCTCTGCGCTTTCAACTACTTACTGTTGCTCTCCTAATTCCGTTCTTATTTGAGCCCAAGATGACTGTTAATCCCTGGAAGATTCCCTCACTCCAGCTGAAGCTGATGAGGCTGCTGCCATTAAAGCAGGGAAGGCACCTGTTGGCTACCAGCAGCAAGCGTTTAACCTTATCCCACAGAATCCCATCCTGGTTCACGACAGTCTGGGACCTAGAGTACCTCAGAGACCCCTTCCTTTATCTAAACAGGGTGTGGTATGTTTCTACCTCACCAACTTTTCGATGGGTTGTGATACGGACCGGTTGCAGAGTGTTTTGAAAAACCAAGGCACAATCCTCTCTCTATCTGTTGCTCATAAGCTTAACAATCGAGGTCTTCATTTTGGGTTTGTGGAGTTCTCGAGCGTCGATGATGTTGATCTACTTCCGTTCAAGCTTAACAACACTTGGTTAGGGTCCTACGCCTCCAGGCTAATCGATCTCATTATCCCAAATTCTCTCCTCCATTGAAGGTGGTTAAATCCACTAGTACTCTGACTCCTCTTCCCATAGCTCCCCTGCAACCTAACTTAGCGCAGAAGGGAGTCTCTGCCTCCGGAACTAAACCTCAGTCTCCAAGAATGCTATCTCTGTCGGGGTCTTTGCTCCCTAACTCGTGGTTGGATCGCAACTATGTAGCCTCACTGCTTCAGAACCATAGCTGCCGCAACCTTTAGCGAGGTCTAAGAGAAGCTGGTTATCTATCTGTTAAGGTCAGCCCGCTGACATCAGACACAATCCTTATGTGGGAAGACGAGGCCCTGGATCTATGCAACTTACTAACTAATGATAATGATTGGCTGTCTACATGGGTTAAGGACATCCTCCCATGGTCGCCTAGGGATCCCCCTGGCAACCGATCCTGCTAGGTACAGGTGTATGGACTGCCTCTTCAAGCATGGGCACAACATAACTTGTCTGCAATAGGAAATAAGCTGGGATCTTTGATTGCCATTGCAGACATAACCATGTCCAAACAGAATCTAGAAGCAGCCCACATTGTGCTCTAGGTTCCTCTTGGCACCCAAATCGAGCAGAGCTTTAAAGTTCTAGTGGAAGGTAGTGCCTACACCCTGCACATTGTAGAAACCATGAAAACTGACTTAGCGTGGCAAGAAGATTGGACAACCTCCTCTGATTCAGACTCTATGGACTCAGCTGATCTGTCACTTGATTCTTCAGAGGCCACTTTGAAACCTGCCCGACACTTGGAGGTAGCCGCAGATCTTCCGGAGGTAGATCACGTGTGTGAACCTCCTTCTATGGGTGTGTGTGATAATATGCTGCTTAGAGATTATCAGGGTCCTTCTGCTAGTGTGAGGAGCAATATAAGGTCATCATCTTCGTTTTGTGACAATGGTCCAAACTCAAACCAGAGAACTTGCTCTCAAGAGTGTCTAACAGCAAAAGTATCCCATCTCTGTGATATTGTTCTTGCCACGCCCTTAGATGTTGTATGTTCTATCACTATTCCTCTGGATTAATCTGAGACGATTATCACTCCAGCCAAGGCTTTTTCATGTGACACAACTAAGTTGGTCGATGATGGTGGCTCCTTTCCAACCCCTATTGTAGCCGCGAACCCTTCAGGTATGGCAATACCACTTACAAGTTATATTACACCCTATGACGAAGGTGTGGCCGACCCCCTTCAAGGCGAAAAATGTGATAACACTTTGGCTGAAGTCCCTGTCACTTGTGAGGAATTTCCTCCCTTGTCATATGCTTCTAGTCCTGCTATCTTCAAATCTCGGAGGGTAGGAAGGCCAATATTCAATAGCAGTAGACACAAAACACGTAGCCTGACAAGGAAGCTAGATGACCCTGCAAGGGGAGACAGTCTAGCAACCTTGGATGCCTGGCTACTTCAACTGGGAACAAAGTCCTCTGTTAGCCCACCTCTGCCATTAGCTATTAAACCATTGCTTGATCCTTTATTGAAGAACAATGTTGACTCCATTATGGCAATGGGTTTCCACCTTGGGGTTGATTATGGCTCCAATCACAGTGAGTATTGAAGACTTGTGGAGATAATGACTCTGAAAAATCACAAGGCATCCGAGGCTCTCCAGCCCCATGGCAAAGAAGAGAATAATTCGTGTTTATGAAGATTACAACCTTTTAATGTCAGGGGTTTGGGAGGGAATGAGAGGAAGTGACAAGTTAAACAACTGATCTTGAAAGAAAAGGTGGACTTTATTAGTTTACAAGAGACAAAGCTCATCAGTGTAGATAAAATGATCTGTTCCTATTTATGGTCTGACCCGGACTTCGACTGGTGCTACTCTGGGTCTATAGGATCATCTGGAGGAATTCTTTGTTTGTGGAATAAAAACAAATTTTCAAGAACAAATCTATTTTCTGGTGAGGGCTACTTGGGAGTCTCTGGCCATTGGGAAGAGGATGCTGGTTTGTCTCACATGGTCAATGTGTATGGTCCTGGGGACTTAAAAAAAACAAGCCTAATGGGACTCTCTATCTGAAGCTTTGCTCCCCCTTAAGCAGGACAGATGCTGCGTGATGAAGGATTTCAATGCAGTATTAGCATTGAATGAAAGGAGAGGTGTGGCTGCTCAGAATTTTGTACAGGAGGTGGTTATCTTCAATTCATTTATCAGCAACTTGGGGCTACAGAACTTACCTATGGAACGCAGGAAGTTCACATGGTACTTGAAATCTCTAAAGGCCATGAGTAGGCTAGACAGATTCCTTGTTAACAACAAGTGGCTTGACTACGGAGGTACATGGACTCAAGCTGGCCTAGACAAACAAGGATCTGATCACTGCCTTGTGACCTTGACATCTAATCATCTTAACTGGGGGACCAAACCTATGAAAGTATTAGTCAGTTGGATGCAAGAACATGATTACTCAGACATGGTTACTGCTTTCTGGTGTAACACAGTGGTCCCGGGCTTCAAGAGCTTTCAAATCACGTGGAAGTTTAAGCTGCTAAGAGAACACATCAAGTTTTGGCTCAACTCAATCCCTAGGAACTGGTCTGAACAGAGAAAAGAAATCTTACAAAGTATAAAAGAGATGGAGCTAGCTGCAGAGACTGACAATTCTTCTATTGATCAGTTGCACCTAGTTGATCTGCACTCCAAGCTTGACAATGTCACCAAACACCTCAATAGTACAAACTTTCAGAAGTCCCGAATTCAGTGGTTGCAATTGGGAGGTGCTAACTCTGTTTTTTCCCACAACAGTCTCAACAAATCTAGATTCTCTAATAGCATCAGCGGAGTTTTGGATGGACAAGTATGGCTTGAGGATCCTGACCAAGTCAAGGAATGCTTCCTCTCCCACTTTAAGGATAGATTCACTGAGAAGATCCCTTTAAGACCAACTCTTTCACTCCCTCTGAGAACTCTTGATCACTTCAGTAAGTGGATGCTACAACAGCCGTTTTCTGAGGCAGAGGTGCTTGCAGTTATAGATAGTTGTGGAAGCAACAAGAGCCCTGGACCTGATGGCCTCAACTTCAAATTCATAAAGCACTTTCTTCCAATTCTGAAAAAGGATATTATGCAGCTTATGCAGGAGTATTACATGTATGGGAAGCTATGCAGAGGCAACAATTCCTCTCACATTGCACTAATATCCTAGTCTTCTAACCCACTGAGTGTCAAGGATTATAGACCTATCAGCCTCATTGGCAGAATGCCAAAGATCATCTCCAAGACTCTAGCAAACAGAATCAAAAGGTTATGAACCAACTGATCAGTTCAAATCAGTCTGCATTCATCTCTGGAAAAGGCTTATAGATAGTGTGGTGGTGGCTAATGAAGTCATTGATGAAACTAGAAGTTAAAGAGGAAAGCACTCATCTTCAAGGTAGATTTCGAGAAAGCATTTGACACCTTGAATTGAAATTATCTATTTCAGATTATGGCTACTATGCAGTTTCCCCCCTGCTGGTAATGGTGGATAAGGGGCCTCATGGATTCAGCTTCTACTTCGGTCTTAATCAATGGGAGCCCCACAAGTGAGTTCTTTCCTTCATGTAGCATTAGACAAGGAGACCCTCTATCCCTTTTCCTCTTCCTACTTGCTGCAGAGGGCCTCTCAGCCATGATCAACAAGGCACTTGAACTGAATTTTTTGTCTGGCTTGAGGATAGGCAGAGAGAAGGTACTTGTTTCTCACCTGCAGTTCGCTGATGATACACTTCTCTTTGGCCAAGCTGAGTGGCAGTCTGTGCAAGTTTTCAAAGCCATCCTAATGAACTTCGAGTTGATATTAGGTCTGAGAATTAATTTTGCTAAAAGCAAGCTGATAGGATTGAATGTAGAGGCAGATCTATTAGGTGATATGGCAGCCTATCTCAATTGCCAACCTGCCCAAATACCATTCAGGTACTTAGGGCTTCCAGTTGGGGATCGTTCTAGACAGTCTTCTACCTGGAGACCTGTGCTAAATAAGTTTCAGAACAGTCCATCTTCTTGGGAGCATAAACATATATCCTACGGTGGGAAACTTGTTCTCCTTAATGCAGTGCTTACTACTCTCCCATCCCACTTCTTCTCCTGCTTCAAGGCGCCCAAGAACATTCAAGAAGCTTACAGCTATGCAGAGGGTTTTCTTTTGGGGTAGTACGGGGGAGAGGAAAAAAAATGAGCCTTACTTCCTGGAAAAAGATCACTTCCACAGTGGCTAAGGGGGGCTAGGAGCACGCTGCCTGCAATCTTTCAACACCTCTATGCTAGCTAAATGGGGTCTCCAGGTTTTAAATGATGAACCTTCACTAGCAATGGAGATCTTAAGGTCCAAATATGGTGGGAAAACGCCTCACTTAATTGCTTGATTTAGACCCTTACAGCCATGTTCAGTGAACAACCCTGCAGTAGGTAGGCCAAGAGGAAGCTCTTATGCCTCTGAGTGGTGGCGCAGCTTGCTGGATTTATTTAACAGTAGGTGGTTCTCTGACAACATAAGATTACAATTAGGAAATGGAGAAAGGATTAGGCTCTGGACAGATATTTGGCACAACAACACTTCTCTGGAAGTCACTTATCCACGGCTGTTCAATATTGAAACACGCAAGGATATATGTGTGGCCGAAGCTGGTTATTGGTCTAATGGAATATGGATGTGGCGCTGGAGATGGAGGAGACAACTATTCAACTCTGAGACTTCTGATTTTTCTGCACTAGTGGCTACCTTGCAGAATGTTTCCCCCAAGCCCCATGTCAAGGATATCTATCTGTTTAGTGGTGGCATAGAAGGGATGTACACTGTCAGGCAGGCCTATAATCTCATCACAGTGAACTCTCAGTATGCCTATTATGTTTTACACATAGCACAAACCAAACTCATTTGGTCAAGCTTGGCACAAAAGAAAGTTTGTATCTTTGCATGGCTTTTATCTCAAAAATCATTGCCTATTAAATCTGTTTTGCAGGAGAGAAAAGTCATACCATTTGATCAGTCAATCTTGTGCCCTTTGTGCAGTGCTGCTGACGAAACCTTACCTCATCTCTTTGGTAGTTGCCCCATTACTTGTAAACGGTGGGAGGGTCTGGCAAATTGGCTAGCGCCAGTGACTTTTTCTGGGGGTTTATTCCCCTCTTTCCTGCAGGAGTTCTCTATTTCAGCGAAAGTATCATGATTATCAGGAAGTCTTCTTCACCTTACCTCAAACTTGAGATCTTGTGCACTATACTTCACTAGTATTTCAATTCGGTACAGGGTAGGAGCCATTGAAGGAGGATATGCCCCCAGAATTGGTCTTGTGATATAGGCTGCATAGAGTATTTTATAACTCATCAGCCTCTGCAAGACAACAGAGAGCAACAGGAGGAGGACTACTCTTAGTCAATACTCACGGTGCATGCTCGAATTCTTCTGACTGATCCTCAAGAGCTGAAACCAGTTTCAGTGAAGCTCATTCGTGAAATCACTTATCAGTGATTGTGGTACTTTACCGTACCAAGAGTGTAAGATTATGCTGCGGAACACATGAATAGATAATATGAAGTCTCATGTGATAAAAGGATCGATCCAGTGGCCATTACATAAGGGATCTAGTAGCTGGAGGCTAGCCTTGCATAAGAGAAATTTTAGTGCAAGGAGTTTGCCTATATAACCAACATGTATGGTCACTGTGGACCACTATAGGAGTTGTCTGGTCGGGAGCATGTACTTTTGTCTTTTGTCTTTCTCCTTCACTTCATGTAAATACTTTTGCATATATAAAATTTGGCCTTTCCAAAAAAAAAATTTGGCTTCTAAAAAAAGGTTCAACTTTGTCTTCTCTGGCAGATGATAGCGCAAAGGTTGAACCTTCGAACATATCAAAGGTCAACATAGACCAAATTCCTTATCAATTAATATTTTACTTACCTAAAAAATAATTTTTAGGACATGGCATCCATTAAGAAAGAAATCGTGGAGATTTTAGAAATTGTTCCAATTGAAGTTTAATGAAACCATGATGCCAAATTGTTGCCTGCCATGACTTGGATTCGCATTGGCACGCCCTGAGCAGAGACTTTGGCAAAAGTTTTAAGAGGATGTTCGGTACAATTTCTGGCAGAAGACGATCTCTTTTGCACACTGACAGGCAAATTTATTAACTTAAATTTTTTTATATGTAATTATATTGCTTATATTAAAAATGTCGTTTAATGGCCAGATTTACATGAGATTAACCAGAGGCAAAGTAGCCTCTACTCACAAAAGGAAAAATGAAAACGGGGGATAATAACAGGGAACTTTCAGCTTATCCTTCGCACAACAATCAACTGGTATGTGTTCCGCTTGGTTCTTGGAAATTCAACGAGAAACACAATTTTGGAGATCTAAACCAATCCTGGATCGTAGTTACACGATGAGCCTTTGCGTGGGCAGAGACCCAATACCAAACATTTAGTTTGATCCAGTCAAGTGATGGTGTAGCGCCCATGTCATTTTTGAATCTTATGGCATTTCTATCGCGCCATATACACCATATTACCGCATGTCAGATAGCTTTACAAATATCTCCTCCAATGCTACCAGGTTAAACCATTCCAAAATTCCATTCCATAGGTCTTTAGCGTTGTTGCTTTCTATAAAAATATGAGACGCTGTCTCTACTGTTTGGGCGCAAAAAACACAACACATGGCTATCAAAACTCACTCCTCAGCAAATTAGGTTGTCCATTTTTGGAATTCTATTTTTCAGGCACGCCAGGCAAATAGTTGAATTCTTCTAGGGGTGATTTTTCCCCAGGCTTGAGATAGGACTTTATCTTCGTTGTCACCTTGGAGTGAGGTAATAGTAATGAAAGTTAATGATACAGTAAAGGTGCCTGAGCCACCCCCTAGCCATTATCATTGATCCTCTCCTATGATCTCACTATGTTATAGACGAATACTAGTTATCATTTTTGTTAATAGACTAGTTTCCCTAGGCCTTAGTGGCCGTCGGAAGTATTCAGACCAGGATCATGGTTAGTAGCCTGGATGGCCTGAGCGACCATCATGTTTTTGTAGTTCAGTAGGCGATATAGGCTCTCATTTTTGAGTGCATGTAAGCCCTGCTCCGACCAGCTATATCGACAGAAGAGTGTGTTTTTGTCACCTCAACTCTCCAGGGTTGAGTAGTTAGTTTCTAAATATCCTTCTAGTAGCTCGAGGTTGAATCTGGTAGGGTAATCAGGCTCCAATCAGCTAGGTGATCAGAGGAGTTGAAATATTTGGATCGGATGACATCGCACCATAAACTGTCTGAATAGGTTCTGAGACGCCATAGCCATTTTTCCGAAAGAGCCTTGTTCATATATTGGAGATTTTTTTATGCCAAGGCCTCCTCTTGATTCCTCCTTACACAAATCTAACCACTTGATCCAATGTATTGGCCTTTGCTGATTTGCCTTTTGCTTCAATAAGAATGAATTCAGAATCTTCTCGATTGACTCTATCACTTGCTTAGGGGTGGCGTACAGTGATAGGTACTATGTTGGGATGATGGATAAGACCGACTTTATAAGTGTAATACGGCCTGCCAGGAAATAGAAAATTGTTGCTCCACCTATTCACCCTTTTATGTATGACTTATAGCACTTTGTTCCACATTTGAATTTATCTTGGGTTACCCCCAACTTGTATTTCCATGTATACAAATGGCAGAGTAGCTGATTTGCATTGAAGAGTATCATTATATCTTCTCAGGACATGTCCCTCAAGTTAAAACCAAACAAGTTACTCTTTGAAAATTTGATGGAAAATCCTGAAATAAGTTCAAATATTCGGAGGACTCCCTTCAAAGTCTTGATATTGGAGGATGTTCCGGCAACAAATAGTAGTGTGTCATCCACGTACTACAAATGGGATATTTTAGTGTCGCTAATTTTGATGCCAGAAAGTCTGTTCAGCTCATTGCTCTATTCAACAGTAGGTGTAGTCCTCTACGACTACAAGAAAGAGAAAAAGGAAGAGAGGGTCGCCTTGTCTAAGGTTTCTTTGTAATTGGAACTCTCCTAAGCTGCTTCTGTTTATTAGAAACGCCGTGTGAGCTGTGGTGACATACTACTTGATCCAATCCACCCATATGCTGCAGAACCTCATTTTTTTCAGCATGAAGAGCATGAAGTCCAATCGATGGGGTCAAAGCTTTTGGAAAATTTTGCCCTCAGCATCACCGCAGGCTTCATAGTAGCTTTTACTGTGTGCAAAACTTCATTTGCCACTAGTAAACCGTCTAGAATTTGACGACCTTTGATAAATGCAGGCTGAGTTTTGGAAATGACTTCGTGCATTACATTCCTCCAATGGTTTGCTAGCATTTTGGCCAATATTTTATATTCGCTGCTACCAAAGAGAGTGGCCGAAAATGATCTAGCTGAGAAAGATTTAGAAGCTTAGGAGCCAGAGTTATAAGTGTGGAGTTCAGCCCCTTGGAGAGCTTCCCCCTTGGAGAAATCCAATAAGAAAGCTGAGTAATCATGTTTTAGTGTTTTCCAATGGTTTTTTATGAATAGGAAGTTAAGCCCATCTGGCCCCGGGCACTTGGAAGTAGAGCAGCTCCACACAGTAGCTCTGATTTCCTCCTCCGAGAAGGGTGAGACTAGATAAGCATTATCCTTAACTGATAGGGTGTCTTGAGCAAGGAGGTCCAAGGAGGATCTCTGTAAACTCACTGAGGAGAAGTGTACTGCAAAGTGTGTATGAGTGCCTTCTTTTACTTATGCTACATTTTCAGTCCAAACATAACCAAAGCTCATTCCTGTGATATGATTACGCCTCTTGTTACTGCTCACTTTAGCGTGGAAAAATGCTGTGTTTTGATTTCCTTCTCGGATCCAATGAACTCTAGATCTTTGCAGTAGAAAGGACTCTTTCTTTAGCAGGATATGTTGCAATTCCTGCCATTTTTCCTGCCTTAAAAGATTATCAGAATGAGTGGAAGAGGTTAGCTCAGCTAATTCATCCAAGTTCCTTAAAACAGAACGAACTGCCTCAACACTCTTGTCTATGGATCCAAAAACATTCTTGTTCCAATCTCTTAACGCCCGCCTCAGCTTTCTAGATTTTCATATAGCACAAACCTTCTGTTACGTGTCATATTCATAGAGTTCCAAGAAGTTTGTACAAAGCCAGCAAAATCAGGATGCTTCTCCCAACAATTCATAGTGCGAGTGACATTAGGCCCCCAGATCACTTCATCCAAATGTAGCAGGAGCGGTCTATGATATGAAACTATGCGACTAAACCATTCTGAATTAAACAAGGCCATTTATTGACCCAAAAGTTTGAGATCATAAATATCCAATAAGAATTGATTGAAGTCTCTCGTCTCAGTGGAGTTCGCAGGGACCCAGCGTTCCAGGTAGTATTGGAATCCCCTACTATACACCACTGTGCTGCCAAGTTCCAATTTATATGTGAGAAGATTTTAGCCAATAAAATCCTCTTACCTCTCAGTGAGCAAGGGGAGTAAACATTCAAGATAGAGGCAGAGATTGGTTCCACTCCCTAGTGGCCTTCGATGCCTAACTATCCTTCTTCGGACCATGTGTTCAACATAGTAAAGCTTGATTTCTTCCATATACTTAAGACTGCCTGAATGCCCACTTGTTGGTTGATGACACCACTCAAATTCCTCATTATGCCATAATTTTTGAACAACCCATCGATCAATTAAGCTCTGTTTGATTTCTTAGATGTTGATAAAATCAGCATGCTACTTTCTGACTATTTATTTGATCGTCGTCTTCTTTGTACCTGTACCTAGACCACAAATATTATAAGTTAGAATGCGCATTACTAAGAAATTGATACATTCCTCATATTAGAGGAATTTCCCATATTGTATTGAGCATTATCCCGATCCTGCATCAGATCCAATCAGGATATTAGATTAGTTCTTGGCGTCCTGGGAGAATCTCCCAGCAAGTATCTCTTCAGACGGGGAAGGTGGTGGATTTTTGGCAGTGATAACAGGTGAATCAGGCTGGCTCATCTCAATTGCCTCTCGAATTTGGCAGGAGTGTTCCCTTAATTTTAGGGTAGAGTCTTGTACGAGGTTATCGGGTACGTATATCTCTCTTCGTTTGGCACCGAAGAAAGGATGGAGTTAGCTCAAGGAGGGTCATAATCCCATACAGATCAGGGCTCTGAGATGAACTGTTTTGACTTGGTTGATTGACCGTTGTAACTGCTTCTTTAGTTCGAAAGGTGGTTGGACTACGCGCGCTATTTCCTTTACTGACTTCAGGCCTGAAACTTAGACTTAAGTTCTCATGTTGCTGGGCTAGTAAAGCTATGAAGGTACCGTGTTAGGCCTGGGAGTTTCTTTGGGCTAGATTGTCTCACTAGGCTGCTTCTAAATTAAACTTCCCCTGAGTATTGGGATTTACCTCTCTTTCATGTATGAGGACATTACTTCGTATGGCTTCACCATGATAGATGAAGATCAATGCGTGTATGTAATAAAGATAAAGGAAGGAATCATTTCTCTCCTTATATGTCGATGGCATACTACTGACTGGAAACAACATGGGAATGATCAATGCCACCAAACAGTGGCTATCCTCCGTCTTCGGGATGAAGGATATGGGTGAAATTAGGTATGTCCTATGCATAGAAATTTGCAGAAATCGTTTTAAGAGAATGTTGGGTTTGTCCCAACAGGCATATATAAACAAAATTTTAGAGTGATTCAGAATGCATTACTCTAAACCTGTTGATACCCCTGTTGATAATGGGTTAGTACCGAATATTGTATAACTTAAAGAGATACGTAGCTATCGCTAATGCGAAGAGAATTTGGGGTATCGTTGCTTTGAAAACATCATGTTAGTTAGGTGATGACTTAATATGACACTATTAGTTACTTTATGGTCGCACGACTCATTTCTCGTATAAAGCGTCGGGAGATTTTAAAAATTGTTTTTGGAATACGGCTTATGTAATCGAGTGAGAGCTGTTAGACAAAATATTATAAATATGTCTAATTCAATTAATTATTGTAATTGATTTGTTTATTACCTAATATTAAGAATTATATATAGTATGATTCTACTACCTAATTGGATTTAGGGTCAATTATGTAATTATACGTTAATTACTAAACCATAATTCCTCCCTATAAATAGCACGTTCAGTACGCCTATTTACTTATACAACTATTCATATTCTCATGTGTTGAGACCCAGAAACATATATACAGTTTCTCTCGAATTGCTGTCTTATCATCTGTGAAGGCGGAGATCTGAGTTCGTGGATTATAAGGAGATCTGGGTTAATGGATTACAAGGAGACTCTGGTAGCATTATGTTCGTGTTCGTGATATAATCAACTGAAATAGTACGGTTCTATACACTTCCGCATTGAAAGGTACGAATTCATTGTCGTATTTAGTTTAATTATTAGATCAATTTTAATTAGGTCTACAAATTATAATCCCTATCATGAACGTGAACCACACATTGTTTGGTTAATCACACGATTTTTAGATTGGTGAAATACTAAAGGCATAATGGCTTCGATCTATGTAAAGTTAAATATCCATTCAATAACTAGGCCAAAGACTAACAGTCATCCACTCAAAATTAAATACAATGAGAAATAAACTTGGAGAACAAGCCAGGACAAAAATACATAAGAACACAAGATTTGAGGTCAATGTTCCCCAAGAACATCATTCTGGTACCGTTAAGCATACAAAATAAAAAGCTCATATTCTGAACTTGGTATAATACTCGTGGCCACAACTCTCCTAACTCCCCCCAAATCATAGAATTAATGACTAGATCCAGCAACAAGTGTTCTAAAGAGAGAAGAAATTTAACTTATTTTATCACGCACAATTCCATATGTGTAACCAGAAGATGAAAGTGAATCAAACAAAATAGATGTTACATAAAAATTATAAGAACTACAGCTATGTTCATGCATAGACTACCAAGTTGCAGTTACGTTCATTACAAAAAGTCTTTTTTTTTTTATAAGTAATCAGGGTACTGGGCTCAGAATTATAGATCAGGGTATCATTTGGGCCTTCGGCCTGCCGATTAATCCCCTTCAGGGTATCCTGACAAAGCTGGCTCGCCTCCAACTGCAACCGGCGGGATTCGAACCCTCAACCTCACTAGGCAAGCCCCGTGTGTTGAGTCGAATCACCGCCAGACCAACTTGTCCGGATTCATTACAAAAAGTCATACCGAATGCACTGCCAAAAACAAATAGCTACCCAACAAGTAGCTATAGATTCTACACCAATGCCAAAAACAATGTCAATCTAGATAACTAGGGGTGGTTGACTGCTTTCTCTTACCGGAAGATGTAGGTGGCTTAACATTAGTGTCTTCATCGTTGTCGTTGTCCGATAGGTAGCTATTGTTCGTACTTGGTGAGCTAGTGATGATTCCGTCATACTCGTTGGGTTCGTACAAATATGGGTACTATTTTTTACAGAGCATGTCGGATTGGTTGTAGAAGTCTTGCTCAATCTCTAGGGTAGTCGGTTTGCCATTGACCCAAATGGGAATTTTTGGCACAGTCGTTTGGTTTTGTTCCCGGAATTGCTTCCACTTCGCAAGGAGAGCGCGAACGGTGAGGGGGGACTGAGTTGCTTGCATGTTGTCGAGGGATTGCGAATGCCGACATTTGGGAGACGGGCTTGCTTCTAATTCTCCATGGGAGAGCGAACGGATACGGGGGCAGTCTCGCTTGCATATTGTTGGGGGACCACGAATGGAGACGTTTCTAAGACCTCGAACGGCCAGTGGGACAATGAGAAGAAGTCGTACCTTTGCGGTTGAGAGTTTACGGTAGAAGATGGAAAAGAGGGAGAATGCTAGGGATTGCAATTAAGGGGTGTATATAGGTGAGTATGAGGATTATATGATCATTCAACGCATAAATAAATGATGTGGCATAGTTATCCACGTGTTATCCCGCGTTATCAAATAGCATCAAATTTAACCAGTTATCCGACACACCGTCAAAGATGTGTACCAAACGAAATGTGCATTTTTCAATCCTACCCTACATCGCTCTAAAAAAAAATAAGTGGCACAACATGTTATTTCTTACTAATCTCACTAGATAAAACAATCAAATAAACTTACAAAAAATTTACTTTTTAAGTGTCGGTCAACAATGTTGATAACTATTTGACAAAATCAGCACAAAAGAAATAATCAACGTAATCAGAAAGAGTAGCATAAGTTAAAATCAGAAAACGAGAATTTCCAACCCCCGTTTCGTGCTTTTTCTTGGAATTCTCATTATCCCATTCAGCTGGGTTAAATGCCTGGCTATCAAAGACCACTTGAAAAAGAGATCAAAGAAATACACAACACAAACTTTAGGAGAAAGGAGGGGCCACAATAATTGCAAGAGAATTAGGTAGTGATTTGGACAACATTACTCTATTTTAAAGTAGGATTCAAACAATATTTTTATTTCTCTATTTTTAATTTGGGCCTTTATAATTCATGCTAGATTCTTTATTATTATTATTTTTGGTCTGATATTTCAGGTATCCAAAAATAAAATTGCAAACCCAAAACATAAAAAAAAAAAAAAAAAAGAAAAAAAAGCATACAGTTTGTTTTTTAAATCGGGTATCCGACCCCAAAATACCCGAATCAATCGGATAAGAAACGATCAATTGGCATTCGGTTTCGGTTACCCGACCCAAACTAAAATAACAAAGTGTGCTTGGTTTGGTCTATCAAAAAAATAGAAAAATAAGATATGTCATGTATACATTTTATTTAGCTGAAGCATTATAGCTGTTGTAACATACTCTCCCTCATCCATGCAATAGTCCGCCCTGTCGAAGAACTCTCTTGACAAATCCCTGAAGAGATCCACCCATCCCTGCTCCCACTGCTTCAGCGAAATGTTTCGCCTGCAAAAAAACATGACCAAGGGGAAATAAGCTTCATTTTACATGAAGAGTAGTACACCTTCAAATAGTACCATACATAGAATGTAGCATACTTGGAAAAAAGAAACAATTCTTATTTTCTCAACGATAGCCAATTACTGGAAGCAGGCTACGAGACTATAAACTGGCACACATACAAAATGGATGAAACAGAAGAGACTTAATGAAACTTACAGAAATACTGAAAAAGATCAATCATGTAGTAAAGATTCCAGCAATGGTTACCTCTTGAACTGTCTTCTTGAAATCGAATGCATCTTTAACGAGCTCGTCCAGGAATCTCCATGTATTTTGAAAATCTATGGACGAATGAGTGAGAGATGGATAAAACCTTTGCACACTTAAAAAATTTCAATTACTGAAAAAAAGGGCAGAGTAATAACATGAAACTGTGCAACTGAAAGTAATCAAATAAAAATTTGATTTTACTGCCTTAGTTTCAGACAGATGGCCCAGAAAACAAGTATAAATTGAACCAGTTAACAAAGGTCAATAGGTGCTTGACGTATAGAATAGTTCAAGCTTGACGATGAAGAGGAGCATTATAAAATTTGAATGAACACCAAAGAAATTGGATTTTGGACAAGGGAGTAAGAAAAGATTTAGGGGCATTTAAATTAAAATTTTCTGTTGATATTTCTACTAAAGAAGATGATTAGCAAGAGCCAGAGATTTCAAGGGTGAATATAAGAAGGAATTACGAAGAACATAGTTCAAAGTGCTATATAACAAAGATCCTTTACAGCTAAGTGAATTTTCGGATAAACTAAATGGTCCTTGTTACACTGTACATCATGTCAAACCAAAATAGAGTGATAGTGATATCATAATTCTCATAGTTAACCTGGGGAAGAATCAGTTAGCATGTAAAGTTCAGCAGCAGAGTATATCCCACCAAGGACTGTTCGTTCCACATGCCAATCGAGGTTCTTTGTCTCATCGCCGCTAGCACCCCATATTACATCAATAAGCATGGATCTCTGCTTTATGCTTCTAGAAATATTCAAGGGTTGCACCTATTGATTAACATATATATCAGCTTCTTGAAATGACAAAGCCTCCTAGCTGGCAATCAAACATAACATGAGACAAGAGATTTACCTGAATGCTAATGGCATGAGGCCACTTCGAAATGTAGGGAGCTTGCATCTCTAAGCGCATCTTAACAAGCAGTGTCACACGTTCGCTTGGAATTATATCCTTCAAGTTCCTTATCATGTCAATTGAGTCTATCAGTCTCTGAAGACAATCATCCATGAAAAACTGAACATAACAACCAGAAGGATTAGAAAGAGGTCCCTCAAAAACCAATTACATGAAGAAAAACCAGCACAGAGAGTTTGCACAGGAAAACTAGCATAGAACACTGTCATGCTTAGCAAAAACATAAGCACGTAGATAATGAGAGTAATCCAATATAGACAGAAGCGTTGTGTCACCACTCAGAGATGAACTTCAGTCTCAAGAAAAATGTAGGGACATTGTAAAAAAGATTCAATTTTTTCATCATCAGTTCTGTTTTTTTTTTAAATCCAAGAAATTGTAATCCTAAGTTAAAAACTAGGTCGAGTATGCAGACCTGTTCAGAAAGTTTCCTGCATTCTCAATTCTCATTCATTTAAGTAAAGAAAACCCCAATAGAGAAGTGATACCTCTACCAGTACTGCTTCTTTTCGAGGAATAGATCCAACAATGGAAGGAGAAACACCAACATCTCTAGCTCCCCCGATCAGGGCTGCATCAGTCCATCCTAATCGAATCTGTCCAGCAAAGTGTTCAAAGGCATCCGAAGATCGAGTCATAAAGATGAATTCCTCAAACATACATGAAAGAGGAGTACCACATATATCAAGACACTTTAAGCAAAATTTAAAAGAGAATACATCTAAGAACAGCAGAAACACCATAACAGCTGGTCCACATGATTTCAAGCTCTAACTGTACCATTTCTTCAAGCATCTAACGAGCACATTTTATTTCGACATACATCAGTAACAGACGCGGTAAGAGAAAACATGACAAACACGTTGGAGTATTTAATGTCAAACTCCAACAGTACTATTTGAAATTCGTTTGAAATGTTATAAATGTTTATATATTGAATAAATAAATATTTTCCATTATTATAAATAGGCTACGTGCTTATTAATTCGACGTAATAAGGAACGATACGAAATATACGAGATTTCTCTGTCTGCCTAGAGGCGTAGACTTGATTCGTGAATACACTCTGTAGACTCTTTATCCGCATAATCGATCCGATCACGCTTCCGCATAAGGTAACATTATCGTATGTCGATTTGTTACATTTAAATTTAATATTATATCGGTTCTAATTATTGAATTACAGACACCAGAATGGAAAACACTATATCATGGGGTCTACGTATTACTTTTCTATATACTTCCAACAAATTCACATGGTCATGCTAATTCAATACCCTTATAATATCAAAACGAATGAATCAATTGAGAATCAAGGAAAACAGATCAAAAGAAAGAGACCACGTGCCGGAGAGATGCTTGGAGCACACGCGCCTGCTCTTCCGACCAATGAGCTATGGGCCGCACAGTAGCTCCGGCCTTCCGCCACTCATTTTCCGGCGTCCTTCCATGTTTGGCATTCTCTGTAGACCGCGATGATGACGCAAAATCGCCGAAATTGTTAAGGTTTTGATCGGGAATCTCTCCGGCGAAGTCAGCTACGGCGGAGAACGGAGCCCAAATCGTTGTTCCGTCCGGGCGTAAGGAAGAGGCTGACGTTTGGAAGTAACCCCCTTGCCTGAGCAGCCGCCTCGCCGCCGATCGGTACATTTGGTAAAACAGATTAATTATCCAGGGAAGCGAGTAAGTGTGAATTTCAACTTTTGGGAGTGCAATACTTGAATCAGCGTTCACTTTTCCTCTGCCGACTGCCACGTAAACGTACTCCATTTATGTCACGCGTCAACTGGACTGCCCAGTAATTTGTGCGGACACAAAAGGAGGCTGAACAACCCCATAACCGATACCGTTAATTAGTTTTTGATATTAACACTTAAACTGAAATATCAAAATAAAAAAATGGTATTTTGATTAAATATCAGCATTATCAAAAAATTAAAATGTTATTTATTTATTTATTTATTTTGTATTTTTAAAATATTTTTAATGATTTTTAATCAATTAAAAAAAACATTGTTTAAAAAAATAAAACAAATGAAAAAATATCAATATCAGGTTTTATCGACACCAAATAAGTAAAATTCAATACCATACCAAATTTTTTTTTTTAGTAATGATAAGATATTTGATTTCCATTATCGATAATATTTTTAGTATTATCAATTTTTTGGTACTTTTGCTCATCCCAACACTGACTGGCGGGGCTCACACCCAAAATTCATTTTTTTCAGCCTATAAATTTATCATCAAAATGCATATTTATCAAAGCTCGGGTAAGCCCTTTTTAGCATAATTTAATCCAAAGTTCAATTTTTTTGGGGGTTGTGGTGGGGTGGGAGGTAAGAAATTCAAAATTCAAATTTACTCTAATTTTTGGGAAATAGTAATTTTGATCCCCAAAGTTAGTTTCAAAATATATTTTGTTCCCATAATGTGTAAATTCATTGCAATTTTAGTCCCATTTATGTGTAAATTCATTGCAATTTGTCCCAAACTGTTTTCGTTTCACCTGCTATTGCAAGTAAACTTAATTTAATATTATTAAATAAAAACAAACTTATTAATTTTATAATTTTGAAATAATAAACAAACAGGCAAATAAATTCTTCTTACCTAATTCTGTCAAACGTCAAACTCCAAACTTGATTCTAAAATAAATTTAGAAGTATTCACATAAAACTATAATTTTCTAAAAAATCATTACACTATAAAATAACCAAAACACATATGAAATCAATTAGATTAATGTAAATGAAAACAATAATCAACTTACTTTTTTTAAAAAAGAGAGAGGATCCAATTCAGATAAACATTACCAAAATTACTCTCTTTTTTTATTTATTTATTTATTGAAATTTTTTGAATGAATATCAAATCACATACAATGAAAAATCAAAACTGTAGACCAACCTATCGACTACCGTTGACTTTCGCTTTCCCACCATGCAAATATTATAGATTGGATCTCCATGTACTTGCATCATCTAGCCCTTCATCTACTTTATCATCATGTAGGCTATTCTCCATTTTTTCATTTTGATTCTCCCCCAAATTTTCTTCTCTAAAAGCGAGTGTGCGATGATGGTCGGGTTGATTCCTGCCAATCCTTTTTTACCTAAAGCATTTGAATACTATTTGTCTCCCTGATGTTGCACCACCACTTGAAGTCCCACCATATTTGAAGTTTGCTCGTGTGAATAATCACATAAATATCACGGGTGGTCACATCTTTTGTAGGTGATTAAGGTAATCATCAAGCTCGAGTCTATTTCGATGATTATCCTGTCCATCCTTTTTCTTTACATAATTTCACTCCCTCATTGATAGCTCGCAGTTCTACGCTATTATTCGTTCCAACCCCAAAGTCTCGAGAGAAAACAGCTAGGAACATGTCATTGTCATCCCGTATGATGTCGCCTCCCCTTAATGCTCTAGGGTTACCTAGACAGCTTCCATCACAATTGAGTTTCTTTCATCCTTTCGGGGGAGGCTGCCAAGTAATCAGTCTGACTCCTTTATCTTGTTTTTTTTACTTGTATATTAAATTCTGCAGGATCCTTGTGTCTTCTAACTGTAAAGAAATATGTAAATCATTAGAATTCGCAATTCCAATAATCAAATACCGTACCTGTCGCCACGTTTGCTTGATGGAGGCCCAGATGCCTTTGAATCTTAAATTACATCCCCAAGTAATAATGGCAGGGGTAATCCCCACCAAAATTTCTTTTAGACTAGCCTTTCAAAAGAAAGCAAACCATTGAGTCATTCTCCCCCTTCCACCCTAATCAACTTACTTGGCATGTGAGGTTGCATATAACAAACAAATCTAATAGTATGCTACCCTTCAATAAAATGATCTATGTAACAATCAAAGTCACACAAAAAAAGGATTTTCACTATATATCCACGACATTTAAATTTATTTTTCACATATAACAAACAAATTTAATATATCCTCCGTGCCTCTTTAGGAGTTGCCTCGGCAGCCACAACACAATCCTGTGTTTGTGCCAGAGTCCCTTCGAGCCTTTCCATCTTCTTGGACGATGAGGCCTCCGTCCGCCTCACTGACTCCATGGACTTGAGCATCTTCGCCATACGGGATCGTACAAAGGAAAGTTAGGAACAACACAGAAAATACAAAATTACGTACACTAGCTGAAGCTACCATGTACCAGCGATAGAAAATTGGCTCAGGGGCAACAGCTCTGCCGAATCCTGCACCATCAACATCCCTAGATATTTAAAGGGTAAGTATCTGATTTGACAATTAAGCACCTGAGTTGCTTGACTCAGAAAACCAGCTGATAGGTTAACTCCAAAGAGCATACTCTTTTGAAGGTTAACTTTAAGTTCACTACCCATTGGTTAACTTTAAGTTCACTACCCATTGGTTAACTTTAAGTTCACTACCCATTGGATCATTCTAGACATCATACAATAGTGTGTGATGTATAGAAAGGAAAAAGAATCGGCGCATTACTATTTTATTGGCTGCTCGAATGCTAGGGACCTCTAGACAACGGTATACGGTTGGTTTGGACTATGATACAGAGAACATGATATTAATGGTCATTATGAACAACATCTTCACCAAGTTGCACGGGAAGAAGGAAAAGAAGTATGGAGATCGATCTGGAAAGCAGTAGTATGGTTCCTCTAGATTGAAAGAAATGCTATACGATTCGAGGCGTTGTCACACAATATGGAACCACTGGATATCTGCACATAACATCCAGCATAGAGGCCTTTCCATTGCTGGTTGGATAAGGATGCCAAAACTGTGTTGCAAGTTTTTTTTCCAAGCTAATGTAGGAACTTAGCAGATTTGTTATCTGGTTACCAGTGAGTAGTGTTAGAGTTAAACTCTACTTAGCTTTTTGTACATTTTTTAGGTCAATTGGTCATTGAAAATGATTTTTTTTTTGGTAATTGATGTTATATATTAAAAATTGGACAAAAAGTCATCATCATGTTACAAAAACAAAGGTGTTCCCCTCCCCGGTGAGTCCGAGAGTTGTGGGAAGTTGACTCACTAATTAGATACAGAGTTTTACACGATCATGTTTTCATTGGGGGATCTTGAGCGATGGAATTGTGGGCCAACTTTGAAGATAATTGGACAACAGAATCTCGGTTGCCGAATCCAATTGCCTACCGTAAGGCTCCTGTATGAAGTTTTGTAGGATGAAAGCTATAGCCATAAATGTAATTGCACATGTTCAAGTGCTGAGAGCAAACTGGATTTTGTATCGAAACGTATTTCATTCCGGTCTTTCCACAAAAAACCATATTACTGCCAGCCAGACCAATTTCTACAAATCTACTCCTAGCTTGCCTCGGATCATCCCCATGTGGATAGAGAATTATCACTTTAAATCATTGTATCCAATATAATAGAGCCAAACCAGTCATAAATTGCGGTCTAGAGCGCATAAGCATTAGGACAAACTAGAAATAAGTGGGGGATGGATTTCTCATTCATTCTACATAGTACGCATCTCCTCTCAATAGTACCAATGTTCATTCCCCGCCTTAGTAGATTGTCTGTAGTGGCAATCCTTTGCTGCATGAGTTGCCAACCGAACATTTGTATCCTTTTAGGTGGGAACCTGCATCATAAAGGTGCCAAAAATTTTCTCTTACACTTACATTGAGGAAATTTGACCAAATAATTGCATTGGTCGATGGGCGATGATACGGTATACTTGCCTCCTGAGCTACCTGTCCATAGCCAGTAATCAGGTTCTTGAGTAAGAGTGTCAATGGTGGTCAAATATTGTCGCAACTCATTCAGGAGAGTGGTATCAATTTTTCTTAATGCAGGCCTGGAGTAGAATGTCCATCAGGGGGTCCCCTGTTTTGACAGTACATTTGTTCCATGGTGGCTTGCTTTTGAAGGCTTAATCTGTAAAAGCTTGCATAGCGTGTAGCCAAGCACCCTTCTCTAGTCCAGTTAAAAGTCCAGAACAACGCCTTATCACCCCTACCTAGTGGCAACTGGACTCTATCATTGAACCATTGTTCTCTTGAATTGCTCCATATCAGACCAACAACTAGAGATTGAGGCAGGCATTGTAGTCAGCTTCCAGTGATGCAGATGATCCATATGATGCAAATACTTTGCTCTTAATATCTTCCTCCACGTGTTGTGTGTATCAGTCTGAAGCCGCCATAACCATTTACACAACAGGGTTCCACGTGTTGCCTCCACGCGCCCACGCGCCACCACGCGCTGCCATGTGCCACCACGCGCTGCCATGTGCCGCTACCGCCGCCGGAGCCCAGAGTCAGAATTTTTGTCTCGGTTTGCTTGTCGTAACTGTCCAATCGATTTTAGTTGATTCGGTGCCGTTTAATATATATTGATATTTTATCGAATAATGATGACTTATTTGATTGGGTTTATCGTAATTGCCTAAACTTTGGAATCCAATTAGGCATTATTGATGTTGTTTGTGAATTGAGTAGTGATGAAGTGTTGAGACATGTGGATTTACATCTAATTCTGTTTTGTGGGATGTATTATTACTGTGATCAGTTGAGATTTGAGCTGCTGTGTGAGAAATGTCAGAGACAGGCAACAATGCAATTAAATAAGGATTGGAGGGCCTGAAGAACCTCAATCCTGAGGTGCTCGAAACCTTGGTAGGGCTCATAAAGGGAGTGAATACCTCAACTTCGGCCGTTGTCCCTGCTGCAGCTCCGATCAAACTTGATCTTCCATCGATCAATTTGAAACTTGATGGATCAACTACATATCTTAGCTGGTCTCGCAGGATTGAGACCATCTTAGTAGGGCGAAGCCTGTACGTCTTCCTGAAGGAATCAAGTAGTCACATCTCTTCCACTACGGAGTGGATAGTTACTCATGTTCTGCAATGTATCTGGTTTTTTAACTCAATGACTGCATCTGTTGCATCTACTGTGGAAGGCCTTAGGACGGTGAGTGCGATGTGGGCTAGTTTGAAGACCACCTATTCCGGAACTGAAAATCACATGAGGGTATTTCAGCTTCAGCTGGAGATCGATGCAGAGGTACAGGGGGAGAAGTCTATTCAAGAGTATTCTATTTTTTTGAAGAGATTGTGGGCTGAGATGGATCACTACGACCCGTTGTCCAGCTGTAATGACTCAAAATGCAAAATGCGGCAATGTTTTGAGAAAGAAAGGACTATGAAATTTTTGAAAGATCTGAATCCAATCATTCAATTGAGGAGATCAGTTTTATTGTCCCAAGCCAAGATTCCATCACTGGATGAGGCTATCACAACTATGATTCAAGCGGAGAGTGAAATAAAAATACACTCTACGCCGGGTGTAGTTTCAGGTGCAAAGGCATTGGCTACTACTAGTTCTCGGGTAACTGGGGTCAAGGGGGAGACTCGCCGTTGTTATCAGTGTGGAGCGATTAGACACTTGATGGAGTCTTGTCCGAGGATGTCCCATGAAAACGATTCTGGAGGTAGAAGTAGATTTGGAGGTAGAGGTAGAACTCGTGGAGGAAGGAGAGGTAGTTTTAGAGGTGGTGGCCGAGGAGGCTATTGCACCAACTTGACGGTGGATG
>JAOWBN010250310.1:0-11632 GCA_028565015.1 Pinguicula moranensis | reverse complement strand
AACAAGAAGGGTAATATATCTTGACCAACTAGATTAGTGGAGAAGTAAATAAGTTTTCTAGCTTAGTTTCTTCTTGACTTTTGATCTTGGATCATAGTCCACTGGCTGTAATAGTACCTGTATAAGGCACATGTAAATATTCAGTATTATTAATATAAACATTAGCTTTTAAAAAAAAAAGATTTTGAATATTGCTGAACAACTACCATTTTTGAATTTGTGCACTCATACTGTTTAATTTTCTTAAAAAGGTGCAGGTTAGGTAAATTGAGTGAAAATCAATGATAATGAGGCACTGGTGGATGACTTTTTTGTTGTCTTAGCTGTTTTTGCACATCTTCTAATGTTGTATCCAGAATACTGATCTGGACACTATCTTGTGCACTATGCAATGGCTACACTATGATTACACACACTTTCCTCTTTTGGTCATATTTTCCAGCACAAGGGGAATTTATTCCAACAGTACGCACCCACTTGAAATTTGAACACCAGATAGTAACACTTGTTCCCATGATACAACACAGCGCACCAAGCCCAGCACCAAACTCTGAGAGTTATGGTTAGGCGCAAATGGATAAACTAGACCCTTTCACAAGGGTATTGGCTGATTCAATCAGCGTAAAATTTGTTTTAACTTAGATATGGAGTGCTGCAAACATGTTCTAAAGGTGACTACTGAAATGCATCTGAATGACTATGTCACCTAGAGAACGGCAAAGTTTCTTAAAAATATGGAATAGTGAGGACATCCAAATTTGAGGCGTAGAAGCCTTGATGATAAGTTCCGAGCTCCCATGGAACAACTAGATGGAGAAACTCAAGTTTTTGGGATGATGACATATGCAGGCATTGTAAACAAATGGGATAACATGAGAAAGAAATCAGTGACCTCTCAAAGATGAACCGAAATTGGTGGCTGATAAAAGAGCTGTGTAGATGACATCTAATGACCTAGATAATTTTGATTTGGGGACTCTAGCAATACACCTTAAAGGGTGGATAGGACTACATAAGGATTCAACTACTCGATGGATTTGGATAGACTATGACAAAGCTTCCAGAATCCATTCAAGTGCTTAATACAAAGACGGATACACACATCGACTAGCAATACACTAGGAGATATGGCTTAATGGGATAATGAGATGGTTTGTTACCTCGGAAGTGATCTTAATTTTCTGCCTAATCGGATATATCCTTTATTCATTACAGGGGTAGCTCATCAAACAGAAAGAAACTATGTACCTGTATAACCGATAAGTTGATAGTCATGATAATCTGTTTGATGAAAAGCGGTTATGATGATGAACTGAATGCGGAGACGCTTGTGCATTCATGAGGTTAGGGGAGCTATGTAACCGATCATCCTTAGCTACAATAGAGGATATGATGGAAGGGATGGAAGTTATATTTTATGACCGAGGAAGCAACCACTTATTTTTTCACTGGTAGGTCTAGTGCTCATTTGGAACTAGTCTCGAGGTTGTATTATGTTCTGATTGTTTGTTTCGCATTCTCTTCCTTGTAAATATTTCAGTATATATGAAATTTGGCTTATCAAAAAAAAGTTATATAAGCTTCAAGTTTTATAAATTATGTAAGTTTTTAAATTTTATATGTTATATAAGTTTTTAGCTTTTATACTTTTATAAATTATAACTTTATAAGTTATATATTTTTATAATTTATATTAGTTTTAAGTTTTATAAGTTAATAAAATTTAAAAATTATATAAGTTAATAAACAATAAAAGTTATGTAAGATTATAACTTTGATAAATTAATAAAGTTTATAAGTTATTAACTTTTAAATTTTTTATAAGTTATATGTTTTATAAGTTTATTACCTCATAAGTTATATATTTTTATAAATTATATAAGTTTTTAACTTTTATTACTTTTATAAGTTATATATGTTTTATAAGTTTATAATTTATATAAGTTTTCAACTTTTATAAATTTTGAAGTTTATAAGTTATATAAGCTTGTAACTTTTATAAATTTTATAATTTTGTACATTTATAAATTTTATAAATTTATAAGTTATATAGGTTTTATAAGTTTATATGTTTTATAAGTTTTCAACTTTTATAAATTTTATAAGTTTATAAGTTATATATGTTTTGTAAGTTTAAAAATTATATAAATTTTAAAATTTATAAGTTATTTATGTTTTTAATTTTTATAAATTTTATAAGTTTATAACTTTATAAAATTTATAAGTTTTTAAGTTTATATATTTATAATTATAAGTTAAATTTCACGCTAAACTAACACACATAAATAATAATAAAAACTTTTTTAAAAAATAAAAATACGAGATCGTAAACCGACAACCAAAAATTAGAGTAATAACAAAAATTTAAAAAAACTAAAAAAAAGTCGGTTAGATCGGAGGTTACAACCATATTGCCAACCGTATTTGAACCGTTATGAAACCGCCCAAAATCATGAGATCGTAAACCGGAGGAAAGTGTCACGACGGTTTAGTTTATGTTTTTCATTTTTCAAAACCGGCAATTGAAAAAATTAACGGTTCGGCGATCAGCAACTGAACCGCCCATCTCTAGACATGGGCAAAGTGGCCCGATAACCAATCTGGCACACAGACCAGACCCAATTAGCCAGGCCGTGCTCGGTTTGCATTTTAAACGACATGCACTCGTCGGGTATTGCCAGAACTTATTTTAAAAAAATTAAAAAAATAGTCGGACCACGGTGGTCTGACCTTCCAGTAAAAATCGATAAAAATTAAATATTTTAATAGAAAATAATAAAAAAATATTTTAATGATTATACTAAATTATTATAACATGTATATAAACCCAATTCCACCTTATTGCTCTCATTTGTGTTGCCGTAGGAGTCATTATTACAGGTTTTAGAGTTGAAATAAATTTGATAAATTGTGTAGACGCTATTAGTGCAAAATAGTATAAATATATTTTAGATATACTACTACTTAATCTTGTTGTCACCGTTTTAGACCCCCAAATAAAATTAGAAGGTTTAAAAAGATCATTACAAGATTATTATGGTAGATTTGTTTACGAGTAGGGTATACCCCTTGTCAACTATAAAACTAGAATAAATGTCTAGTTTATTAAATGAATTATATGCAGAATATCAAATCCGTTTAGGTATTCCTGTACAAACTCATGGGAGTAGATCTAGTAATAGTGCTTTTAGTGGAACAATATTAGGAAGAATAAGAAATATAATGAAACAAATATCGAAACGGCTTAGGTCCTTGTCAAGTTCCACATATGTTAAACTTGTGCTTATTTGATGATTACTTTTGAGATTGGTCAAATAAGATGATGATTCGTTCGATTGGGATTTTGATATTCATTTATTTGAGGAGGAGCAAAACAAGAGATTTTTTGGTGTTATCGATTATGGCGAAGGGAGTTCTAATATGTCCGATTTCAACAGTTGTAGAACAATACTTTAGTAAGGGAGGGTACATTATAAACGAACGACGTGCATCATTGCATCCTATCTACCAACTCGGAGGGAAATTGATGTAGCTGCTAATGGAATGTTCATGAAGAAGTCTTATAATGAGGCTTACACTCTTGTTTCAAGCCATCACACAAGAACCACAAGAAAGTGGTCGGAAAGTATGATATTGACAAAGTCGATGCATTGGCTGCTGCCATGCATGAGATGAACACAAAGATTGAAAATCGGTTCTCACAAGAGTTTTTGCCAAGAGTTAATATGATGATGCAACAACCTTCTTGCGACATATGTGGGTGAGGGCATCTCCTAGAGCATTGTCAGAAGTGGACCTCAATGGACAATGTTCCAATGGAGTAACTGAACTATGCGGACAACAAGCAACGATACTCCAACAAATTTGAGCACAACAAATCCAAGAAGAAATGATTGTCCAAATTTTTCTTAGAACGACAATCAGCATGTTTTGAATCTTACAACTCAGATTTCTTCTCAACAGTAGCCTCAACCATCAAGACCACTTCAAAGGTATCCCAATGATGACCTCATAACACCGTTGGCCACGACCACCAAGAGCAAATCAAAACTTAATATCACAGCTGGTCACGACCTCAAGTGGTTTCATGCATGAAACCCTAGCTAACTTTAAAGACCAATCTATGCCAATGAGGAATTTGGAGGCTCAAGTTGGGCAATTGGCAAAGCAACTGCCTGAGTGGCCACAAGGTGTCTTATCGAGCACCACAGAAGTGAACCCCAAGGAGTACTGTTAAGCTGTAACATTGAAAAATGGAAAAGAGTTTGAAGAGAATCCAATACATGTCCCTGTCCCAAAGAAGAAGACCAACCAAGAGTCCAAAGAGCCACTGCATCAACCGAATACTGAGCAAATGCCGCCAATACCCTTTCTCCAAAGGTTGAACCAATGTAAGTTGGACAAGCAGTTTCAAAAGTTTCTTGATGTTTTCAAGAAACTCCATATCAATATTCCTTTTGCGGAGGCCTTGGGGAAAATGTCATACTATTTAAAGTTCATGAAGGATATTTTATCCAACAAAAGGAATTTTGAAGAGTACGAGACCATGGCTCTAACAGAAGAACGCAGTGCAATTCTTCAAAAGAAGTTGCCTTGAAGCTTAAGGTCGAGGGAGTTTTAGTATTCATTGCTCTATTGGTAATTTTACTTTTTATAGAGCATGGTGTAATCTTGTTCCAAGCATTAACTTGATGACCTTATCAATTTTTCAGAAACTTGGACTAGGTGAAGGTTGGACCACAACCATATCTCTTCATTTGGCCAACCGCTCTATCAAGCATCCAAGAGGCATCATTGAAGATGTCTTGATCAATTTCGATAAGTTCATCTTCCTGGCAGATTATATCATTCTTAACATGGAGGCGGATTGGGATATTCCCATCATTTTGGGAAGACCATTCTTGGCTACTGGAGGAGCATTGATTGATGTCCGAAGAGGTGAGCTAGTGCTGTGTGTTCAAAAAGAAGAAGTCAAGTTCAATGTGTTTAAAGCCATGAAACACCCTGACCATCGGAAAAATTGTTCAAACATTGATTACATTGATCACATGCCCTTTGAAGGATATAAATACTATCAAGATTATTTGGAAAATTGTTTAGTGAGTGAAAATCCCACCATTTTGGAGAATCTTGTGGTTAAGAAGTGTGCCCAATGGTTGGAGGTCAATGAACCACAGAAAAGAAGACACTTTGAAGATTTGGTAGAAAGACTAGCCCCTGGAGTAACATCCATGGAGAAAGCAACAACCCTGGAGTTGAAGCCCTAGCTCGCACACTTGAAATATGCATTCTTGGGCAAGGCTAACACATTGTCAGTCATAATTTCAAATACTTTGTCTCGGATGGAGTAAGAGTGTTTATTGAGAGTACTTCGAGAGCATAAATGCGCCATTGGGTGGACTCTAGCTGACATAAAAGGTTTTAGTTCATCCTTATGCATGCATAGGATTTTATTGGAAGAAGATAGCAAACCCTCCATAGCTACTCAGCGCCGATTGAACCCAGTTATGAAAAAGTTGTGAGAAATGATATTTTGAAGTGGTTGGATATCAGAGTTATGTACCCCATGTCTGACAGCAGTTCAATAAGCCCCGGTCCAATATGTCCCCAAGAAAGAAGGTGACTGTGGAAGCAAATGACAAAAATGTGTTGATTCCCAAAAGAACAGTCACAGGTTAGAGAATTTGCAACCAGAGTGCTGAATAAGGAAACAAGAAAGAATCACTACTCACTGCCTTTTATTGACCAGATGTTGGATAGACTCGCAGAGCATAAATTTTACTGCTGTCTTGATGGATATTCAGGTTACAACCAGATCTTTATTACCCCTGAAGACCAAGAAAAAACAACATTCACCTGCCTTTATGGTACATTTCCTTTCTGTCGCATGCTATTTGGTTTATGCAATGCTCCAACCACTTTTGAGAGGTGCATGATGTCCATATTTTTTGATATGGTGAAGCGTATTATTGAAGTATTCATGGATATTTTTTCTGTGGTTGGATCCTCATTAGGGTTGCCTATGCAATGTGAAGTTTGTATTGGCACTGCGTGAGGACACCAATCAGTGCTAATTTGGGAGAAGTGTCATTTCATGATGCAGTGGAATTTTTTTGGGACCCAAGGTGTCAAGTTTGGGGATTGAAGTGGATAGAGCCAAGATTGAAGTGATTGCCAAGCTACAACCGGCGTTGTCCGTAAGGGAGTTAGAAGTTTCTTGGGTCATGCAAGTTTCTATCGTAGATTCATGAAAGATTTTTTCCTCATATCACTCAACCATTCTGCAAACTTCTTGAGAAGGAGGTCCCATTCAACTTTGATGAGAAATACAATTTTCAGCATGATGAAGAAAAAACTCACATCTACTCTAGTTATTTGTGCACCGAATTTGGAGATATCTTTTCAGATATCGTGTGATGCAAGTGATTATGTTGTGGGTGTTGTGCTTGGGCAACGTCAGGATAAGATTTTTCACACCATCTACTATGTGAGTAGAACCATGAATGCCCCTGAGATGTACTATGCCACAATTGACAATGAGCTCTTGGCCATAATCTTTGCATTCAACAAGTTTCATTCATATGCCCTCGGGAGCAAGGTTGTGGTGTACACAGACCGCTCTGCAATCAAGTATCTCATGGTTAAAAAGGATGCAAAACCTCCGTTCATTCGATGGTGCTATTGCTACAAGAGTTTGGTGTGGAAATCAAGGATAAGAAGGTTTCTGAAAATTTGGTGACTGACCTATCTCGCATTGAAGGATACGGCCACAGTGTGAATGCATTCGACAAACTTCCAAGCAATGACAGTTTTCAAAATTAGAGGTTATTGGCGGTGGAATCAAGCAAGCAGCCTTGGTATACAGATTTTGTGAATTACATTGATTGTAAGATCATAACCCTAGGATTATCTTATCAAAAAAAGAAAAAAAGTTTTTTTCTCTCAATGAAGTATTTTCTTTAGGATGAATCTATCTTATAAGTTATGCTCGGACCAAGTCATTCAAAGATGCATCCTCGAGGAAAAGATGAGCTCCATATTGAATCATTGCCACTCACTAAAATGCGGAGGTCATGTTAGAGACAACCACACAGTAGCTAAAATTTTACCATGCGGCTTTTATTGGCCATCATTATTCAAAGATGCCCATTCATTTGTGAGTACACGTGATCAATGCAAAAGGACAAGAAAAATTTCAAGAAAGAGTGAGATGCTCCTACTACCCATCCTCAAAGTGGAACTCTTAGACGTATGGGGACTCGACTTCATGGGACCGTTCCCACATTCTTTTGCTCAAAGTTGCATTCTGGTTGCCGTGGATTATGTATCTAAATGGGTTTAAGAAATTGTTAATCCAACCGATGATGTTGCGGTTGTTTTGGGATTTATTCAAAGAAACATCTTTTCTCAGTTTGGCACACCTCGATGCATCATTAGTGATGTTGGAATACATTTCCGTAACAAACAATTCGAGGCTTTACTCACCAAATATGGAGTTCATTATTGCTACGCTTTGGCGTATCATCCACAAACCAATGAACAATCTTAGATATCCAACCATGAGATATAGAAAATCCTTAAGAAAATAGTGAATTCCTCGAGGAAGGATTGGGCAAGAAGTTGGATGATGCACTTTGGGCGTATAGGACCACGTACAAGACACCCAAGGTATGTCTCCATATCGCTTGGTATATGACAAAGCTTGCCATCTTCCTGTGGAGCTGGAAAAAGGCATATTGGGCTATGCGAAAGTTGAATTTTGACATGCAAGTAGCCGGTGAGAAATGCAGCCTTCAATATAATGAATTGGATAAGTTAAGGAATGCTGGATATGAGAATGCAAAGATCTACAAAAATAGAGCCAAGACATAATATGACAAACACGTTTTGAGGAGATATTTATACCCTGGGCAGAAACTCCTATTGCTCAACTCTAGGCTTTGTTTTTTTCCAGGAAAATTTAAGTCTAGATGGTCATGTCCTTTCGAAATTGTTCAAGTGTTTCTTCATGGAGCCATCGAAATTTCTCACCCTAAGAAGGGAACGTTCAAGGTGAATGCTCAAAGAGTGAAGACTTATCTCGATGGTGGTGTTGTGAATGATAAAGCCGCCATTCACCTTAAAGATTTAAGGAACTTGAGGTCAAGGTAGTGACATTAAATAAATGCTTCTTGGGAGGCAACCGAAACCTTTTTGGTCCAACAAGAGATGTGCCCTTCCTCTTTCATAATCATTGATGTACCTATTTCGATCACTATCTTGAAGTTTGAATTTCGGGAGGAGGTGGTCCATACTTTCTTGGGAGTAATAGATTTTACTTAGTGGTTTTAATTTTTATTGCTTGTTTTACTTGTTTATGTGTTAGATCGATTTGAGGACATACTAATTGGAATTTTTGTTGTGATGTAGGTGTGAGTAGCTGGAAGTTAAGCAAGAAAAGAGATGCTGTCCGAGACACTAAATGGAATTGAAGCACAAATTCTATAACCTCTAGGCCGCGACCTTGAATTTATCAAGTCGTGTTCTGTCAATAACTATGCTATGAGAATTATTAATGAAACTCCTCGATCGATGAACTTACCAAAAAATACAACTTTGCCACTCTCTGGGATGAAAGTACAAAATTACCCTCGCACCAGTCCCTTAAATTTGACTACCCAACATATTTCCCGCTCATTTCTTTTGCATCAAAACTGTAGCCCTAAATTCAAGAGACGAGGCCGAAACCTTGACTACTGTTTGCCAAGAGCAAATCATCAACCGCCATCAGCTGGGTATCTTTGTCTCGCCCATCTGCTGCGCATTTAGTTTGCGACATTCTGTGGGTAAGTTCAACAGCTCTTGCACTCTTGAAATTTGAAATTTTTGGTGGTCAGTCGAGCGCTCTTTGCAATATGGCATTGAAAATGGCAAAAGTTGCACCACCAAGGATGTTTCAGGAGTTAAGGCCCAAGAATTCTATAACTCTATTGTAAGGGTCCTCGATGTTATTAAGGAAAAGGGAATCATGTCCCATTTTGGGTAGATTTGCAGTACACAACATTGGAGAACATGCTCGTTGAAACCATGTGATTATTCGATCAAGTGCTATACCAACGTTATTATGGCGGAGGAAGACTTTGTGTGGGTTTAGGGCTGTCTAGTACCATTTGGAACTGAAGCAATTAATGAACTCTACAACCTCCTAAGCATTGAAGACGATGATTACACAACTTATGTGCAAACCAACATAGATTTGGAGGAGGTGGGCCAAGAGCTATGTTTGTCGATCATGAAGTGAAAGATGTCCACGAGTCCGAAGGCAATCGAGTTGGGTGTCCACAAGAGATATTGTCATTCCAACGTGGTCCTGTGGCACATGTTTATTTGCGCTCAAATGATTCATACCACACACACTGCTAACATCAAGATGAAGAGGTCGTTACTGATTATGATACTGAAGCAGGGCTTAGCATCGATGTGGGAAGTATCATATATGATGACATTCGTGAGAGTGTCACCGTAGTAGCTCAGTGCTCTAGCTCATTGCATTTCCTATCCTTGATCAATGCTCTATGCTTGAAGGCTGGAGTGCCTCAACTGTCGAAGGAAAAATTGCTACCCTCTACATTGAACATCGACTTTTTCTCTCTCCTAGCAATTTTTCTCTGCCATCTCTCTTCACATTTTTTCTCTTGAAAATTGCAAATTCGTGCGATGTAAGGATTTCACCTCGTGGGTTCTCTAGTTCTTGAGGCTTTTCCTACACCACTGCAATTTTGAGGTTATTCTCACCTATGCGCGGCAAAGCCTGCGAGTTTTCCAACACCGTTGAGTGCAAGCAACCCACGTCCCACGTACAACTATAGGATTTAGTTGTTTCTAGATTTTTGGTTTTGTTTTGTTTGGTTCTAGTTTATTGCAGGGGATTGCAGGCTGTTGCAAGGTTTTGCCTGCTAGGACGGGGAGAAGAGCAATTGGATTTTAGATTCGGTCTCAAGAGTGGCCGTCTACGCTTTCGAAGATGGGGAGAACTACCAATCTTCTTTGCAGAGAGTGCTTCTAATTGGTCCTCTAATTTTTTTATTGAATTGATTTTGCAGTTTTCTTTATTTCCTTAATTTTGTTAGAATTTACATCTTTATTTATTTACTTTTATATACAATTGTATTAATTCTCTTGTTTACGTTGATGAATTTTGCAATTGGCTTTATTGTGTAGTTTGTAGCTTGAATATAGAATAATGGCTCGAGTACTTATTATGGTAACCTGATGTCATATCCGGTGACGAGGGGACAGGGTAGGGTGGGGGCACAGGACATAAATTTATGATTCAACACTTGGAATGTGGGAACCTTGAGAGCGAAGTCTTTGGAGTTGGTAGATGTCTTGAGAAAGAGAAGAGTGGACGTGATATGTATGTAGGAAACGAAATGGAAGGCCGAGAGAAGTAAATGGGTACAAACTATGGTACTCTGGGCTACTTAGTGGTAGGAATGGGTAGGAATCATGGTGTTGGAGAAATTCAAGGTTTTTGTAGTAGAGGTAACAAGGTGCGACGATAGACTTGTGGTGCTAAAGATGGTGTTGGGGTTGGAGGTGATGAATGTTGTTTGCAATTACGCACCCCAAGGGGCTTAAGGCTAGTGGGAGAAGAGCGATTTTTGGAAAAAATTTGATATCATAGTAAGTAGCATCCCTAGAGAGCAAAAGATCTTCATAGGTGGTGATTTTAATGGACATGTTGAGGTAGGGGTGGGCGGGTATCAACGCGTACATGGGGGTTTTGGGTTTGGTTTATGAAATGACAGCAGTAGAGAGCTCCTAAACTTTGTAGTAGCGCATGAATTGATGGTGCTTTATACATTTTTTAAGAAAAAAGATGCGCGCTTAATCACCTTTCAGAGTGAAAAGGGTGTAGTACATAAATTGACTTCTTCCTTTTGCTTCAAGTGGATAAGAGTCGTTGTACAAACTGTATAGTGCTGCCTGGAGAATCATTGATGTCAAAACATCGCTTTTTAGTGTTGGATGTCACTTTGAGAGGAAAGGTAGTGAAGAAGAGACGAAGCGATAGAGAGAGAGATTACTTTGGAAGAACCTTAAAGGAGAGGTGACTATAACCTTCAGAAAGATGGTCGCCCCAACATGTTTGGTTAAGTCGGTGGATGGTGCGGATTAGTTGTTGTAAACTATGGCAACAATCATTAGGGGAACAACTAAGGAAGTCTTAGGGGTTGCATCCTGAAAAGAGAGGAATAATAGGGAAGCATGGTGGTAGAGTGAGGAGGTGCAATCAAAAGTGAAAGCCAAACAAGATAAATTTAAACAACTTATGGCAACCATGCAAAAGAGGAGAGAGTGCAACGGAAGGAGGCATATCAGAACGCAAGGCTAGAGGCAAAAAAAGAAGTGGCAAAAGCTAAAAGCAAGGCTTGCGATGATATGTATGGGAGACTAAACATTAGGGAGGGTGCGCAAGGTATGTATAAGCTCGCAAAAGCCCGATCTCATAGGAGTAGGGATATTGACACCGTAAAGTACATAAGGAATACAGATGAGAAAACTCTCTTGATAGAGATGAAGATTAGAGAGAGGTGGGAAATATATTTTAGCAAGTTGTTTAACGAGGAGCAGGATAGTGGTAGTATCT
>JAOWBN010250299.1:0-11632 GCA_028565015.1 Pinguicula moranensis | reverse complement strand
GACACAATGGTACGAGGCATGCCATGAATTCTCACAATTTCTTTGAAAAACAATTGTGCAATGTAAGAAGCATCATCGATTTTGTGACATGCTATAAAATGAGCTATTTTCTAAAATCGGTCAACAACTACAAAGATTGAATCCCTTTCCACTTAGATCTTGGTAACCCCAACACGAAATTCATAGAAATGTCAATCCATGGTGCATTTGGAATGGAAAGTGGTGTGTATAAACCGTGAGCCTTATGCCGTGATTTTGCTTCCTTACATTTAATGCATCTTTCACACATGCGCTCTACATACTTTTTCATTCTTGGCCAAAACAAGTGTTCATGTAGAATGCCTAGAGTTTTATCAATCCCAAAATGCCCCCATTAATCCACCCATGTATGCTTCACGAACAATCAATTCACGAATAGAGCAATTAGGTATGCAAAGCTTGTTTTCTTTGAAAAAATAACCTTCATGCTTATAGAGTTTATTGAATTCAACATGCTCGCATGCTTGATACACGGTAAAAAATCAGAATCATGGGCATATACTTCCCTGATAAGTTTGAACCCCAAACACCTAACATCTAGTATAGAGATAAGAGTATACCTTCGAGAAAGAGCATCGGCTAACACATTCTCCTAACCCTTTTTATACTTGATGGCATAGAAAAATTTCTCCATGAACTCCATCCACTTCGCGTGCCTCCGGTTCAGTTTATGTTGCCCCTTCAAATGCTTGAGCAACTCGTGATCCATGTGGATCACAAACTTCTTTGGCCACAAATAGTGCTGCCAATTCTTTAATGCTTTCACCAAGGCATAGAGCTCCTTGTCATAGGTTGGGCAATTTAGGGTGGCTTCGCTCTACTTCTCACTAAAGTAGGCCACGGGCTTTCCATCCTGCATAAAAAATAGCCCCAATACCTATTCCAAGACTCATCACACTTGATCTCAAAGGTTTTAGAAAAATTAGGTAAAGAAACCGTTTGTGCATTAAATTCCACTCCCCACTTGAAGGGTTGGTTCTTCTTGATTACTTCGGTGAGAGGTTTTTCTAGCGTGCTAAATTCCTTGACTAGTCGCCTATAGAAACTCGCCAAACCATGGAAATTTTGCACCTCACTGACTGTGGTAGGGTCGGCCATTCCCAGATTGCCTTCACTTTTTCCTCGTCCACTTCAATCCCATTTTTTCCTACAACAAATCCAAGAAAAACAACTTTGTCCGTGCAAAAAGTGCACTTTGAAAGGTTAGTATATGACTTCTCTTGTCTAAGCACATCAAGTATAACCCTCAAATGGTCAATATGATCATGCATTGAATGATTATAGATTAGTATATCATCAAAGTAGACGACAACAAATCTACTAAGAAAAGCACGAATAACATGATTAATCAATCTCATAATAGCACTAGGGGCGTTAGACAACCCAAATGGCATGACTAGCCATTCATATAGACCGTACATGGTCTTGAAGGCAGCCTTCCACTCATCGTCGTCCTTCATCCGAATATGATGATACCCACTTTTTAAATCAATTTTGGAAAACAAGCAAGCACCATGGAGTTCATCTAGCATGTCATCTAAACGAGGTATGAGATGACAATACTTTACTGTGATATTATTGATGGCGCAACAATTAGTGCACATACTCCACGTCTCGTGCTTCTTAGGTACCAATAAAGTTGGCATGACACATGGGCTTAGGATCTCTCGGATGTGTCCCTTGGCCATCAACTTATCTACTTGCTTCTGCATCTCCTTTGTTTCTTCTAGATTACTCCTATATGTTGGCTTGTTGGGAAGAGTAGCTCCAAGCACGAAATCAATCTGATGTTCAATCCTTCAAATCGGTGGCAAACCATGTGGTATCTCTTCCGGGAACTCGTCCTTGTAATCCTGCAAAACAAATTGTATAGTGTTCGGGAGTGATCTGAGAACAGGGTTAGAGTTTACATATACCGAAGTACAATGAATGCATGCCTTGAAATCATGGCTTCTTTCTACTCACTTTTTAGAGCCATTAAAATCTCTTTCTTTTCCTTCCCTCTCAAATATTTCTTTTCACTCATCTCTATTTTTTCCACTCATATTCTCACTCACTTTTTTCTCGGTTTCCTTCTTTTTTTTTAACTTGATTTGATCATCAAGAACTTGCCTGGGTGATACGGGTACTAGAGAAATTATTTTACCATGGAGCACAAAGGAGTACTTATTGGTTTGGCCGTTGTGAGTGGTATTCCTATCATAGCCATGGTCGTCCAAGTAGGACATGACATGCATCCATGAGCACAACGTTGCATAGAACTTGATCTTCGTACTTCCCTACTTGATGGGGAGTAGAACTTGCTTGTTGACTCGTATCTCCCCACAATCGCTTGGTCACTACAACTTATAAGGCCTTAGGTGCTTGATGGTGCTCAACTCAAGTTTCTCCACCATATATGTGATGGTTCCATTTATGTAACTCCCGCCGTCAATGATGGCACTGCATACCTCTCCAAGAACATGGCACCTCGTATGGAACGAGTTCTACCTTTGGCTTTGATCCTCCTCCTTGGCTTGCATGCTAAGGACCCTTCGAGCAACCAAAAGATCTCCAATAACCGTATCTAAGTCCTCCTCTTGGTTAGAAACTTTGGCCCTGGCTTCCTCCTCTTGTTCTTCCTTTGTCTCGTAGCCCCCTTGTGCACTCACCACCATTGTTCTTTTGTTGGTACATTGGCTAGCAATATGACCCAACCCTTGACACCTAAAACACTTGATGTCTTGATTACGGGTAGGAGTCGGAGCTTATGTACCTATGGTAGCCGTGGGTTTGATATTGGCCTCCTTGGATGCATCGGCCTTAGGCTTTTCCAACTTGGAAGTGCTTGGCTTCAACGGACTAGGGGTGAATGAAGTAGATCCCCTCTGTATAGCTATCCTTTTGAGTTGTTACTCCACTTTGATGGCTTGGTAGAGCATATCTGTGATCTCCACATAATGTTGGAGTTCGATCATATCCGCAATTTCCCGGTTGAGGCCAAGAAGGAAACAAGCCATGCTGGCCACTCGGTCCTCCTCTACGTTGGCACGAATCATTGTCACCTACATCTCCTTGTGGTATTCCTCCACGCTCCTCGAACTTTATCACATTCTTGCATCTTTTGATAAAGGCTTTGGAAGTAATGATTAGGGACAAACCTCCTACGCATTAAAGCCTTCATCTTGGTCCATGTATACACCGCAGGTTCATTCGAACACTATCTAAACACTATCCGTTTGGTGTAGGTGTGACATCCGAACACTATCTAAACCTTCATCTCCCACTCAAGATATAGCTTGGGGTCTGTCTTTCCTCGGAAGTGTGGCATCTTCTCTTGGACGTTGCCAAGGTCATTCTGTTGGGCTTTTCTTGGTAGATCAACGACCCTCCTTGTTGGAACTCATCGCATGCCCCCATGAAGCCCAACACCAGCATGGCCTCGGGGCACATATGGTTCTTGGTCTCGTACAGACCATGCATCCAACTATTCATCATCATCATGGTTGGGTTGCTCTTGGGTTTGCTCTTGACCGTCCCTAGCCTCCATTTTGTCAAATCGGGCATGCAATGGTTCGAATGCCTCATCCATCATATGTCTCATTTAAGACATAAGGGCTTGAATTAGAACTCTTTGGTTAGCTTGAGGTGGGGGTTTGTTGGCATTCTCTCCGGTTTGTGTCCCTTGAGACATGATGTACCTGCAGAGAAATAAGTTAGAAAAAGAAAAGAATCCTCACCTCTCCCTCACGGGTTTCACTCAAACAAGGTCTCTACGCTTGTGTTTGCACTCAAAATTGGCTTTTTTCACTCTGATGTGCTCACCACACTGGCCTTTTTCCTCTCAATCTCCTTTGGAATCTTTATAGACTTTTTAATTCTCAATCTTTTTCAAGTTCAACCTTTCGTCGATTTACAAAAATTGGAGCTTGAAACAATGGTGATTGATCCTTTGAGGCTTACGTAAGCAAAAAGAAGAATAGAACTCGAGAAGAAAATTTAGAAGAAAGAAATTAGAAAAGATCCCAATCTAGAAGTGTTCTGTTGCTCGGATTTTTTTTCTTTTTTTTAAAGGCTCTTTTCTCTTCTTTTTTTTTCTGAAAGGTCAGCCCCCTTGATCCCCTAGCTTTTTACTTGACCGAAAACTTTTTTTTTAAATCAGCAAGGCTTACAAATTAAGTAAAGATAATTCTACTATAAGAGATGCTAACCTAGAGACTATATAGAGCCGAAAACTAACACCATCAAGAGTAGCCCAAGTTTGCTCAATCAGAGCTTCAATACCAAATTATATGAATCTAGCTAACTCTTTTCTTACGCGAGCCTCAAAGGATATATTGATCTAAGTTAACTTGTGACTAAACGCAATACCTTTTTTTGCTCACGTGAGCTTCAATACCAATTGATATGAATCTAGCTAACTTGTGACTAAACCAAATACCAATATTGGTGGTTTGAAAGAAATGATCAAAAAATTGACAAACTTGTCGAGAATTTGACCCAACACCTATAATGGAGGTGTGAATCAAACCTACGTGTTTGAGATAAAGAAATTCATGACTCAATGAATCCTTTTGAAAACTTGTTTCAAACAAACTCAAGAAGATAAGAATTCGTAAAAACCGACACGACTTTTCTTAGACAAGGAAAAATAAGTCGAAAAGAGTTCATAACAGAACTAAGGAGATTTTATCTTACAAAAACTACTTGAAACATTTGATGAATGAAAAGAGTTCGACTATGCCTCTTATATAGGCCATGGGGTACATGGATTAGCATTAAATAGGTTCATGGACTCCTTAAATGCAAGCTTTAACCATTCAACCTTCCGATTTGAGGTTACAGATCTACCAGGCATTCTGATTGGCCAATGAACACTTTTGATGTTTTAGTTTATTCACCCGTGTAGTTGTGAGCTACTCTTTCTTATGTAGTGGGCAAACAAGTCATGCCTTTACTGCTATTTAGATGAAATTGTCTCATTTCTTCATGTTGGTACAGGTTAGGAAAGGGGCCATTTAGCAGTGGAGAACTCACCCAAGACATGGTTCAAGTGCTCCCTTTCCTACACACTCTTATTTATGCATATATAATTATCATTTCACTTCATGGCGGTACAGGTTAGGGAGTTGATCCCGGACATTGACTGCTCGTTATAGATCATCTGAAATATTACCATGAGTGGAGAAATGCAATCTATTGAGAAGAGGAGCAATGGAGGTGACAAAAAATCACAGGTCTACGATACTATAAGGAAAATAGGATGAGCCTTGCAATCTACCACAGTAAAGATATTTGCAACCATTTGGCGGCCTGTATAGTTGAAGGTTGGAAGATCAATGCTTGAAATATCCTCTAAGTCTTTGCTTAAAAGAACTTTTCAGCAATCTCTTTGACCTTAACACTATATATATACAGGCAGAGCTGGGTATTTAGCAAGGTAATGACCCTTATAGTCATTTATATGGCAGCCTACATAGCTGAGAGTCAATGAATCAATTTTGCTCATCTCGTATGTTTCTTATCCATTACTTTAGAAGGTAACCATGTAATAGGTTATTAGTACTTTCCTGTACCATTTTTTATTATTCTGGATTCTAGATTTTTATATTTTTTCTTTGGTAATTCTTACCTCTTGTAAGAAATTTGTTCATACTTTTTATCAATGAATTTTTGGCTTAACACGAAAAAAGACCCTTCTAATTGCACTTGTATCCAACCAAGGCATGACTAAGCCTTTCAACTACATGTTCTTTAATGCCCTGAAGGTCTAGACTTTTTCTTGAGAGTGAAAGGTCCAAAATGCCCTTTAAGTCGTGCATGGACATGCATTCGGGCTTTCGCAAGTGGGACTTGAGCTAGATTGGGCTTCACGGATGGGTTTGCTCAAGATAAGCCAAATGGGCGTCATCATCCATGAGTGTTTTGAGTTTGGGCCATGAACTTGGGCCATGAGATATGTCCAAGGCATGTGGGACGTGGGGCTCTTCAAATGGGCTCACTAAGTCGATGATTTGAGCATGGTGTCTTCGATTTATAGGGGTTGTAAATTCGGCCCATGTGTCTTGGACCAACATTGCAAGTCCTTCCTTGAATTTCTTCATTCTAACTCGAGTAATGGGACCACTTGGGAGCTCCAATGGATCTTCAGCTCATTTGGATGTTATCTTATGTTCTTGTGAAGCTTTAGGCATAACACGGGTTGCATCACAAGAAATAGAAGATAGGAAACGTTGGATGTGCATTGAAGATTGAGTGTGCAGACGTTTAAATCATATATTCTGAGATAAGGCTGAAAACTTGAGCATTTTTGCTGACAAATCACACTACTCAATCCCCATTGTGGGGTCGAAAGCAAAAACTACCCAAAGGAAGGCCAACAATATCTCTAGAAATCTCCATCGGGCAATAGGATTTCTATTTGGTGTACTTGTCAGACTAGCCTATGGTCCATAACCTATTCGTATGTGGTTTTGACATTCACCCTAAGAGTGCCAATAAATAATTTAATAAGTAAAAGAAGGAGGCCGATAATGATAATATTTATCTGAATTGATACATCTGTTTCTTTTGGGGGGGAAATCTTGCAACATGATTTTGATGCTAGTATTGATTGACAAAGATTACTATTGCCAAATAATGTTTGCTTAGGTCTAGATACAATATACTGTCTACATGAAAATTCTGAAGCAATTTAAACTTGAACGATGGATGTGTATGTGCCGCAATTCAAAAGATGCTACTCATTAGGCATATCCAATCACCAAATCAAAGTAAAATAACAATAGTTAGTTATATCTTCTTTATATGTGTTTTTTAACATGAAATACAATCACTCTTGGAACTTTATGAATTATCACAGGAAGTTATTAATCCCTGTTTCAATTACTTGGAAGGTAGTTTTAGTGCTGAGCGAAAAGGTAATCACCAATACTATTGTGTTGATAGATACTCAAGTTTCTGAAAATCCTAAAAGATCGATATGGGCAAAAAGGAGGAAAGCAGAGATTACAACACATACCTTCAGCGAAACATAATACTCTTCCAAAAGGCAGAGGAAACTCTACGTCACCCCATCTATAAATAAAAGCATAAGAAGCATCATAAGAGCCCATGTAAAGTAACAAGATAGTTGATCAGTTTGATATGGCTAAACAACCCAAGAGCATACTGTTTGAAGTTTTTGAAAGCATCTGTATCATCCAACTCTCCTCCTATATCTAGTCGATACGACTCACAATTCACCAGAGTAAAGGGACTCATCTCATTGAATGTAAAATCCAGATCTAACGGGAAGAAAAAGAATAAAGTCAAGAGATGGAAAGTTTTATTTAATCAATTAGTGATCTTCAAGCAAACTTCAAATGGAAGGCATGAAAAAAATAAGAAAATGCCAAATGCGCATCCGTCTTTTTGAGAAGAAGTGTTGGTATTTGACAATTAGTTGGTTATTTAATGATTATCTGATAGGGCGTTTATTAATCTGATAGAGTTAGAGTTGAGTAGAATTCTATAGGATTTATAACAGTTAGGATTTGGTTTGTAATACTATATATATCCCAATGGGTTATGCTTAATAAAAAATAGTGTTTGATTATTATTTTCAACATGGTATCAAAGCGAGATTTTATATTACACGAACTAGAAAGAAATTCAACCAGCACAGCACTATTTTGAAGCTGTAGGCTTCATCGACCCCAATTTGCCCTTCATGAATAGCTTCATAAAATTATCATGGTTACATGATCCAGTGCTGTATATAATTCATTATAAGATTATCTACAAGGTACACCTTGTTCTCGAAGGTTAGTGTATCGAACTCATCAAGATCTTTGAGTAACCTAGAAGTCTTTTGCATTTTCAACTTTTCCTTTGGTTTATCTTCTTGGCCGAGATTCGTTTCTCCGCTCTAGCAAATACAGCATTAGCATGTTCAAGCGTGTGCCCGACCTTAGTGTAGAAGCTTGATTGGCTTGTGGTTGTGGTCACCTGTTGTGACTGACTCTCATTTCAATGTCCACGGTTGAAGGTTCCTTTTCAGTTGGCATGTATCCTTATGCTGGGAAGAATCACCACGTCCTTCCTCATTATCACCAAATAGATAAGCGTCCACCATATCAATTTCAATGTCGCAGGTTGGGGCCACATAACGTTCCTCTTCAGCATAGGTGTGATCTCTAGCACCTGATCCTTGCGCTCGATACTGACCAAAGAAATCACACCAAGCCTCATATTAGGGAAATGATTTTCCCCTAAGGGTCTTAAATTTATTGTCACATGCAGTGTACACCATTTAGTCTATTATAACACAAATAAACTATGGTATGAAAACTCATGAAAACAGCCTAACCTAGGTAAACTTGGTGCACATGTCCTCACTGTCAACAACAACTGTGTGCGTCTCTTGATCAATTGAAGTGCCACTAAGTTTTGCAAACTCATGAAGTAGGCATCAATCCTTGCTCTATTTGTGCATCTTTGACACAATCCTACTGCCTCACACCTGTTGTCTTATTCTTATAACACACCTATCGTGTACTCCCCTCTTCCATCCTTGGACAACCTTATAACCTTTTAGAGCAAGCACCTTCAATGTTCGCGCACCATTGCTCTTTCTTCATTTAGAGTGAAATATATTTTCCTATCCTTTGAAAACTCTTCTTTGATTCAAAGGAGACGGTTTGTGGGGAGTAGTTGAGCTATCGAACAGTTTCTTATTAGCCCTCTACTTCAACCTCACCAGATGAGGAGTGTCTTGGTGGGTCTCCATGTCCCCGTTCAAAGTATAAGACAAATCATGGTTGTCTTCTTGATCCATATTCGAAGCCCTACATGATGAATAACATAAGACACAAAAAAATAATCATGATGCATTGATTCCGTTGGGCTCCTTAACACCGCACATCATTTCTTCAAAATCCCAAATGTCTTCTCAATGACATTTCATGTTGAAGTATGACACATATTGAAGATCTCTTGTGGGTTATGTGGTCTCCTATTTCCAATACCTCACTTCTTAAGATGGTATCTTGTGAACCTATAGGGTGTGAGAAAACCTTCACAATTCATGTATTCCCCGTCGCACAAGTAGTACCAACTTTTCACACAAGTAGTAATAACCTGTTAAACAACCAAAATTACACCGCCACAAACTGTGGTTACCTAATGTTGGGTATATACCTTGTTGAACCTCCATCCTTGGACGTCAAGTGATTGCATCCCCTCAACACCCGTGCATCTGCACTGGAGCCTCCAAACTAGCAGGCACATACACAAATGCAATGAGAATATACATAATACTCGCAAATAATCGTGTGCATACCAAAAATATTGTATTGTCCATTAAATTCATCACAAATTGGACTATTTGTCGAGGTACATAAACATCAGTAAAATAACACATAAAATGTATATAAACCTGTACAACGTGCACGGACATTAATGAAATCAGTAAACTGATGACAAGCATCAGTTAAAACAACACTTACATCGTACACAAACAACCCTAAAAACAGTAAACCATCAATAAAACAACACTTATAGCATACACAAACATATATAAATCATTAAATTGAAATAAAACATCAATAAACCAACAGATAAAATGTACAAAAACATCAATAAAACAACATGAACCCAAGATATGAGCGAAATTGAGTATGCAACTCATTACATAGAGCGTATATAATAAACCCTTCGCCTAGAAAGAGTCAACGAAAGACATAAAACCGCCCATAAATTTAAAATCTCCAGAAAAAATAAACAGATAAAAATAAAAGACATAGCAATTTAGTGCAAAATAACTAAATTTTCAAACATGGTTAGGTTTTACATGTTTTTGGAGAACAACTCAAAATCCTAGATAAGCCGAACACACGGACGGAAACCTAAACCCTATGGGTCTTGGCCGGAACATTTACTGTAGGGATGAGACAATTTTTGCACTCTCAGATCACGTTATTTGTGAGTGTAGAGAAGAAAATGAGAGATTAAGTTTGTGAAAGTGTAGCATAGGTCAAAAATATAATATAAAACACGAGGACAATTGGTAATTTTGAAAGTGGACAAAAGTGTAATGATGCAATCCGGCCAAAATCGGGGTGATAAATTTTTTATTACCATGCAGTTATCCCGGGTCGGAGGATAACTAAACCGGGCACAGAATTGCATGAATAAGTGTACTAAGCAACATGTTTTTTTGGTAACTACTAAATGACATATGTGTGTGGATAACTCGCGAAGTCATGTAATTATCACCCAATTATTTGTTTGCCATATGCATACCGGTATTGTCCTTCGACCATATCAATTTTTTTTTTAAATTGAAAATTATTATTGAAGAAAAACCCTCACAAAAACCCAATGGCCCCAAATGACGGTTCTAATTGCCATTTCATTTGTCCTTCACATTCAAAATTTCCCTCGTTCTTTTTCTTATGCGATCCAACCCGAATTTACATGCAAGCAGATCAACATTAATATTAATACATATCCTTTGGATGTGAAGCTAAACGAACATATAATACTAATACCCGAAAGCAATGGAACCAGCCCGGAACAAAACACATACTCTAACATAAAAACAGAGGCGAGACTACCATAAAAAGGGTAAATCGAGAACAAAAAATCGTAAATTTGACAAATATTCAACAAAAACACATGAATTTAGCCTACTTTCTGTAGATTACAGCATAAATGAAAAGGTGACTTTACCTACGATGTTCAGATGGGCTGAAAATTTGAACAAGGGATACATAAATACGTTTTCGGCTGGACGAGAGGCTGAGATTTTCCTGTTCGAAGAGTATGAAATAAAATCGGTGAGTTTGATGAGCGACGGGCGTTCGTAAAAATGGAGACAAAAAAGAGTTTGACGAGTAAATTTAGGTTTATATAGGATGACATTGTCTGTAAATAAGACGAAAAAAGGCGATAGTTGTAAACTAGAAGACGGGATAACTTCGATCAATTCCAATTCGTCCAACTTTGGTTGGACTGGTAATATGGTGTTTATACGTGAACAGCAACAGGTTACCGAATTATAATCCCGCGAATCAAAGATTAAAGTGCAGGATACCCAACACTCCGTACATGTGTATATATATATAGTAGGGAGTGGATCCCTCACCCAAGATTTTACCTACTTTTACACCCACGATCATGTATGTTAATTTGCTACAAAATCAACGGACATGATTAAAACGAATAAAAAGATAAAAAAAGAAGAAAATCAAAATTCTATCTCTCTCCGTCTTCTTCAACAAACGCCTCAACAGAAATCCTGAAATCTTCTTACATAGAGGAGCGGTGGACGTCGAGATTAAAACTTGGAAAAATAAAAACCGAAAACAATCCAAAGAAACATATACACAAAGATTTCTAATAACCGGCCATTAAATTCGGCGTTACAGAATTTGAGAGAAAATGTAAGAATCAGAAACATTTTTCGTTGGAAAAAAAGAGAAAAATAAAACCTAAAAGAATGCCCTAAGCCCTACGGTACGCCATTTTTGTAGGGTTTAGGGCATTCTCTTGGATTTTATTTCTTTCTTTTTTCCTAAACCCAAAAGAAGCACCATGTTTTGGAAAAATGGGTTTGAAGTTCAGGGAGAGA
>JAOWBN010250288.1:0-11633 GCA_028565015.1 Pinguicula moranensis | reverse complement strand
GGTAGTCACGCTTGAATCAACTTTTAACATCAACACTCGTTGTGGGATGTGACCCTATTTTCACTTGCACAACTACATTTGTATTCTTGCGGTAAAGTGAGTGTTTTTAGGTAATTTAACTTGGTTTTGTGCATAAATTCTTTATACCTAAAAAACCGTCATTCCACACAAAGAATTGTATTCTCCTCGGTACCATCCCCCACAAACATTCACCAAGTCGTTGTGGACTCTTATTACCCGCCGCATTCCTTTCCAGAATACACCATAAGCCGAGGATACTATATATATACTTGATGGATCTAAGGTCCAAATCCATTTGTCAGCTTCATCTTCCCCGAAAGTTTTCTGGCCAAATCTACCTATCATCTCTTCCAGTGAAATTTCCCCATGAGCTCGCAGTTGCCTTTTGAATGTGCGACTCCGTGATGAGAGCACATTTGCACCGCTAAGAATCTCAGCCACTGTGTGCAGCTTTTGCAAACTCAATTTATATAGATTAACATATCTCAAAGCCAAAATACCTTCACCAGATCAATTGTATTTTTAGAGCATAGCTTTTTCCCCATCAGCCACCAATAGTTGTACCCCATTGCTGAGCAAGTCTTCTCTTGTAGATCTCCAGATATCCCTCCATACATTAGACATTGAATCTGGTACGGAGATAAGTTGCCAGTCACAAATGTGATCTCGGCTACTAAAATACTTAGCCTTTATGACCTCTGTCCATAGGTTCTCAGCACTGGTTCTCAGCCTCCATAGCCACTTACATAGCAAGGCCCTATTCGTTGACTTAAGATCCCTGAGTCCAATGCCCCCGTCCTGGAGTTTATCACACATGTCTTGCCATGATATACAATGAATATGATGCTAAGAGGTAAAGCTTTGCTACCACAAAAATCTGCTCAATATTGCTTGCAGTGTTTTGTAAACCTTATCTGGTGCTTTCAACAAGAAGTAATAAATTGAGTAGTTTGTTACTCAATTGCTGGATTCTGCATTCTATTTTCCTTGTCAACTTATCCCACATCCGTCTAGGATTATCTCCAATTGGTAGTCTTAAGTAGAGGAATGATATCTCTTCTGACTTACATTGGATTAGATCAACAAACTGCACAAGTCTCTCATGCCACATTTATACCATATAAGCTGCTCTTGTGGAAGTTTATAGCTAGTCTAGACACTAGCTCAAAAATTCTCAAAATACCTTTCATTGTGAATATACTCTCCTCTGTGTCCTCTGTGAATAATAAAGTATCTTCCGCGTAATGCAAATGAGAAATCACCTCTGTTCCCACCCAGACCCCAGGCCACCTCCCCATGGCTATGGCCTTGCTGATCAATAAATGAAGGCCCTATGCAGCTACCAAAAACAGAAAAGGAGAGAGTGGATCACCTTGGCGAAGTCCCCTTTGTAGTTTGAATTCCCCAGCACTACTACCATTGATGATCACTGCGGCATATGGGATAGTAATGCATTCTGCTATCCAGTTCAACCAAGTTTGTCATAATCCCATTCGCCGAGCATTGTTAAGAGTAAGTTCCAGTTTGCTTTTGCATAATCCACCTTAAATAGAATTGCCCTTCATGTGTTTTTCTTGAGCTCATGTATGACTTTGTTTTCTACTAACACGCCATCTAAAATCTGCATTCCTTGTAGGAATGCAGATTGATTTTGAGAGATTAACTTCAGCAGCACCTTCTTGAATTTGTTTGCCAGAAGTTTAGATAGTACCTTATATCCACAGCCAACCAACGAGATTGGACGATACTGATTCAGAGAGATGGGGCTAGAGATTTTTGGTGCCAAGGTGACAAAAGTTAGCCCCTTTGTGAACCTGCTTGTTTTTATGGAATTCCTGTATGAATGCAATAAAATCCTTCTTCAGTGTGCTCCAATGTCTCTGAATGAAGTGAAAATTATAACTATCGGGATCGGGACTTTTGTTAGTAGCACAGCTCCAAACAGTGCTCTGTATCTCAGCTTCTGAAAATTCTTGAATCAAATATACGTTGTTAGTTGTTGAAACTAATGCTTCTGAAGGAATATCTAACGTAGGCCTGAGCCATCCTTCATCAGAGTAATGATCTGCAAAGTGCTCGGTTACCCCAACTTTTACCTCCCTCACACTTTTAGTCCACACACCCTTAAGGTATAAACAAACAATGTAGTTCCTCTTCTGATTGCTAATAAGTTTGACATGGAAGAATTTGTTGTTCTCATATCCTTCTTTAATCCAAAGTGCTCTAGATTTTTGATCAGAAACGACTCTTGCCTTAACAGTGCTTGTTCCAACCTCAACCAAGTATTATTACAGAGTTCTGCCTCAGTATCTGTCAGGATTCTCTGCTCAGTTATTTCATTAGTTATTCCAATTTTTTAGTTTAAACCGCATTAACCGAAGCTTTTCGTGTAGTATATAACTCCCATATCGAGTTACTTGCAGCTCATTCCATTCCTTCCTCACAAAATCATCAAAACCCGCCACCTTGTCCCAACAGTTTAAAGTGCGCATGATTTTTGGGCCCCAATCTACTACCTCTGTTTTCAACATGATAGGTCTATGATCTGATCCGCCGATGTCCAAGCCAATCTGCACTAGCTATAACCAGTTTTGCACCCATGAGATAGATAATAAGAATCAATGACACCAAAGGTATATTGTCAAGGTTGAAGGACAAACAGGTGATGATGGAGCACCATCGACGAATCCACCACACGTACCTGTAGATCTGGTTACGACAAATATTGGGGTTAAGCTGAATGATGCGAATTTAGGGTTGTGGTCACAAGTCATTGAGATGTTTAATCTATGGACGAGATAAACTTGGATATATCACAGATCCTGAATTCTGAAAATAGCGAACAAAGAATTCGATCGTCAAAGGGTGGCTTGTCAACTCTGTAGACCGACATTTGATGAAAATCTTCATTCGTTTCCCCACTGTTCAAAGTGTGTGTGATGGGGTAGCAAAAACATTCTTTGATGGAAATAAATAATGTATCCCAAGTCTACAATCTATGACGTCACGTGTCTCATGTCAAGCAGAATGGGGGACCGATCGAAATATGCTACACTGACTTGCAAGGATTCTAGCGAGAACTTGACCATCGTCATCCAAATTAGATGATATGCGGAGCTAATATAAAAAAACACAAGGACCTTCTTGCGTGTACTAAGTGTGAAAAACGTTGCCATACAATTGAGAATTGATTTCTGATCAAAGGTTTTCGCAAGCCAATGGATGGAAGACAAATGAAGGACGTCCTGCTATTGCTACTTGAAAGGATTCATACCATGGGGGTTTGGGGGCTTTGTTGAAACCATGGAATTGAGATAAGTAAAAAGAAAAACCTAGAGAAAACTTAAAAATAAAGCTGCCGTAGAGTTGAGAGAAATGAGACAAGGGGATACAATTTTGCAATACAAAATCCAATTTTATACTAACCTATTTGACCTAATGGGCTAGGCCCAACTGAAGTAAAATAAAAGTGTGGGCGTAATATTCATTACGCCCAATACCCCGCCGCAATCTAAGCTTGGGTTAAGCCGATGCGAAGATTGAACAATAATTGGACCCAAGAGTAAACGGCCCAGTAAAAAATTGCATAAAATAGTCGGCCCAATAGTGAACGACCCAACAATACAGTCTTTGACCAGCAGTGAACGGCCCAAGGACCTCTTTTTTTTTTGGGCCAGGCTCTTACTCTTTTTTTGGTTCTCTTTTTCGTTAGTTTTTTTTGTTTACAGAATACAGGCCAAACAAAATATTAAGAACCAAACAAAAGCAGCAAAATAGCCGAATTGTCTTTTTTTTTCTTCACGCAATTTAGGCACAGAGGAGAATTTTGCTTCTTCTTCATCATTCTCTCTTCTTGCACCGGATTTACTTCGCTAGACTACCGCGACGGCAGTGGAGAAGTTCTTCACGATTTTGGTAACATGGTGTCCCGGAATCTGATAACAACAGCTGGGTGTGATGGTCACGCACGTCAGATTTTTTCTGGATCTGAGTTCAAATGGTTGAATCTGCAAGAAAACATTAAAATAAAATCAGATCGGGAATAAATTAGGAGAAAAACAGATGACAGAGCGAAGAACAGAAAAACAAACACAAAAAACAGATCTAAGCAACAAAAAAAATACATACAGCGGGATATTTCAAAAAACCAGGCTCGTAAATCGGCAGTTAAGACTTTATAGAGGCTTTGATACCATGAACGGATTCATAGAATCCATGGGGGTTTGGGGTTTTTGTTGAAGCCATGGAATTGAGAAAAGTAAAGAGAAAAACCAAGAGAAAACTTAAAAATAAAGCTGTCGTAGAGTTGAGAGAAATGAGATAAGGGGAAATAATTTTGCAATACAAAATCCTATTTACACTAACCTATTTGACCTAATGGACTAGGCCCAACTTAAGTTAAATAAGAATGTGGGCCTAATATTAATTTGGCTCAACACTACTGATGCGCCGCCTAGTGCTACAGATTTAGCCCGGATGGGATACTCCTTAGTATCAACTAGTACATTTGATTCTAATCCTCCTGCAAATATGCTTTTGTTGACAAAAAAGTCCTACTGTGCACGTGATTCGTGGATCCTCGATTCTGGAGCGACGGACCTCACATATGTTGTGCAAGATTTTATTGAAATTATCCCACCGAGCCGCACAAGTATTGTCAATGCCAATGGTGGGGTACTACCAGGGGTTGGGACTGTTCACCTTTCATCCAAACTTACATTACTGCATACATTGCTTGTTCCAAACCTTGCTTACAAGCTTTTCTCTGTAAGTCTGTTACGGATTTGGGGTGTGTAGTACTGATCTATATACTTGTTTTTTGATCCATGATATTCTCACGAAGGTGATCAATTAGTGGTACTAGGCGAGGGGGCTCTACTATTTGGAAGATATTAACCTTGGCCAGTCACTCCATGTATTGTACGATCCTAGTAATCATGAATGCGAAATGTGGTTGTGCCATCGTCGTCTTATTTGCAACAACTCTTTCCTCAGTTGTTTTCAAATATTCGGCTTGCTGATTTGATTTGCTAGACTTGTGTGATCGCAAGAAACCATAAAATTTCTTATCCATTGAATAATTCAAGATGGTTATTACCTTTTGATCTTATTCATATGGATTTATGGGGGCTTGCACCCTTTGCTTCTGATCAAGGCTTTAAATGGTTCCCCAAGATTTAAAAAACAATTATTATACATGTAAAAAAAGTTACTTTTGCAATTTGGTCCCCATTATAATTTCAAATGTTTGTTATAATAAATAAGTTTCATGTAGATTAATTGGTAGATTGGATTAATTTTAAATCAAAGGCCAAGGTTTCAATTCCTCTTCGTGCATTTTTTTATTATTATTTTTTTAAATCAATACCATTTAGATATTATGCTACCAAGGGTACATGGGCATGGAATCTAGACATAACAGGTTAAATGGACTACATCAAAATGATGAGCCCAACATTATTAAAATGAATTTGCACATTTTACTCATTTTTAAAAAAAAAAATCAAAATAATACCAAAATTTAAAAAATAAAAAATAAATAAAAATGGAAGGGCTAACCACTACATCATAGAATATTTGTTGTGATTTATTAATTTTAATAGGTATTCTCATTATATTTTTACTGGATAGTTTTTAATATATATATATATTTATATTTCTTTAATATAATTGTTTTTGAGATTATAATATATGCGGCAAATTTCTATTGAACAATGACCTTTAAGGATTTTCATAAATTTGTAAGATTTTCTTATAAATAACCTTTAAGGATTCTCATAAATTAGTAAGATTTTCTTATATTTTTTGCTTAACCCAAAAAAAAATTTGAAATTTTTTGCTGGTTAAACCGACCCGACCTAGCTCAACTTGGCCTTCCCCCCTCTATTTCTGTCCTGGCTCTGCCCCTGTTTCTCTTACTTGTTGATGATTCGTCTTCAATGTCATGGATCTATCTGCTTAAAACTAAAGAAGAAGTGTTTAAATGTGTTCAAAACATCTAGAATACGGGCTTCTCTCTAGAATGTTTCCTTTGAATACGGGCTTCTCTCTAGAATGTTTCCTCTAGCTTCTCTCTAGAAAACCAAGAACTATGGCTTCTTCGTCGTCAGCCCCTACCTTCTCTGTTGACGAAGCTCCTCTGCTATGTGGTCACGACGTCGCTCTGGACCAAAGTAATGATATACATCCACCAAATAATGATCCAGATTGGACCCCAGTTAGTCGTCGAAATTCCCCCAATCGGAACCAGGTACCTCAAACAGCAATCCAAGATATTCCAGCTAAGAGACCACTTCCTGCCTTCATCAAAAGAGCCCGGGCAGACTCGATATCCTATCACTTCACTAACTTCCCCCCGTCTTGGCGGAAATCAGAGATGAAGCAGGTGTTCTCTGCGTATGGATATGTTAGTGATATCTACACACCACGCAGACTGTCAATCACCAACTCTCGATTCGGATTCGTCAGATTCCGGAAGAACTTGACCTGTGAAAATCTAAAGGACAAGCTCAACGGGGTCTGAGTTGGTTCATTCCAACTGAAAGTGAGCGATGCCAGAACCACCAACCTGGAAGCAAAAGCAAACTTAACACCCCCAGATCTACCCCCATCCAATTCAAACTCTGTAGATCCATATGTGACCTCCCAGATGGACATTCTGCCTCCTATCGTATTCAAGCCGGACCCGGAGACAGTGCAGTGGCTCTAGTCGTGTATAGTAGGAATTCCGGCACCAATCCTTGACATCAATCGCCTCATTATGGTTCTTCGAGATGCTGGCTATGAAAATACTTCGGCTGCGAGAATGGAAGGTGGGGAAATCTTGCTGCTACTACAGAATGCTGCAGATCAAGTCCGCTTGTTGGGAGATTGATCTACAATCAATAGTCTCTGTCTCCGTTCTATTCGCCCTTGGAAGCTAATAAATGGACGTATGGCCAGATTAGCGTGGGTCAGAGTGAGGGGAACCCCTCTCTACTGCTAGTATGATGCCTTCTTCGGAGAAATTGCCAGTAGACTAGGCTCCCTGGTGAAGATTGATGACAAAACCTCCCTCAAGACGAAAATGCAATATGCTAGAATACAATTCCTAACTACTACCACAACCTCCATCTACTCGTCCCTAGAAGTTGATAGTAGGGACGGTAAATTCACCATCCAGGTGGCTGAGGAACAAGAACATTGGATGCCTGGTGAAAATTGGGCGTGAGTGGGTAATCCCTGAAAATTAAACACTGAGGAATGGCCTGAACTAGGTGCACGTCGGTAAAACGTCCTGAACCACTCCCAAGATGATTCTGGAGCAAATAACCCAGATGTAACCCAGGCAGCCGCCACGGCGGATATTTCCAATCAGACTCCGGCTGTTGGACTAACGCCTCAGAGTCGAAATGAAGCAATTGAGGCAAATCGTACGGAAAATCTAGGTGTCAGTTTCCGTTCTGAGCATGTGTCGGCTACTTCCACACAATGGTCAACTGTGACTTGGCAACCCAACCTGTTCCAACTGATTTGTCTATCCCTACTCTGACAAGCCATCCAGTAGACTTGAGCAATGTCATGGCCTCCTCCGATGGGCCGCATGGCTCATGATCTCCTTCAACGCCAAAAATATGTCGGTCTATTAGGCCCCTTTCTACAGCAACGGTCCAAGGCCCATTCACGGCATTACTATCCTAGCAGCACGAAAATCTTATTATGAAGCTCAGGCCCAAGATGAGTAAAAGGAAAAAAGCCCGTAGTCCTACACTGGCGCTCCTGGACGAAACGACAAATATCTCGAATACTCTAGCCACATCACTCTCTCTTATGGACCCACATGAGGAATTAATTGTGGAAAACAATGCTGCTAATCCTGTGCAGAACTCAGCCTCTAAGCTAAAGGAACAGTCTCGAATCATCCTGGATGCAGTGGAATCCAACCGAGCTACCTCCTCTGCCGCAGTGCTTGAAGCCGAACTGGTTACCAATTCTGAGGAGATCCTAACGCTTGCTATAGATCTGGGAGTTTCCCCTCAAATGCCTCGAGCTGAGCTGATATCTAGGATCGACCTAATGGAGGCTCGCGAAAACACCAAATACAACCAGCAAGGCTCCTCTGATACAGGTAGTACATCTATCCCACAATAATGCGTATACTAAATTATAACATATGTGGTTTAGGTTCAGGTGTGAAGAGATCAGCAATCAAGGAAATAATCAGAAAAAAGAGAATCGACTTCATCAACATTCAAGAAACCAAACTAATTTCAACCGATCAGTGGAGTATTCATAATCTCTGGCCTCATGATGATGATTTTGAATAGTGTCATCACCCGACAAGAGCTCCATCTGGTGGTCTATTATGTATATGGCGTAAAGGTAGCTTCTCCGTACAGAGACACCGGTTTGAGGATGGGTTGCTTGGTTTGGAAGGTTTCTGGAGAGAAGATTCCATCCCAATCACTCTCTTGAATGTATATTTCCCCTGTACTTTGAGTTGGAAGAGGCAACTATGGGCGAAAATTGTATCTCAAATTAATCAGAGTGTCATACCCCATTGGTGTGTAGTTGGCGACTTCAATTCCACTCGTAGTCCAGATGGCGAAGAAGTGAGGCTCCCTCTAATGTTGCAGAGACAAGAGTCTTCAACCAATTTCTATTTGATTCAAATCTAGTGGACCTTCCCATGATCAAATATCGATTCACATGTGTTTCTAGATGGGGGTATGTATGTTCCAGGATAGACATGTTCCTTCTCTCTAATGTCTGGATAAACCAGTGGCCAGGATTGATACAAACTGGACTAGACCGTCTGAATTAAGACCATAGACCGGTCCTCCTTCATGTGGATGGCACCAACTGGGGACCTAAACCTACTCGTACCATGAACTGCTGGGAGAATCACCCTGAGTTTACTGAGTTTGTCAAGCACTCTTGGACCTCCATAAGCATCTCTGGCAGCAGCAGACTGATACTACATGAGAAGCTAAAAAGGATGAGGCAGATGATACAGGATGGGAACAAGAATGTGTTTGGTTCACTTGACAGAAAAATTGAAGAAGCGTGTAATACCTTATGTCATTTGGACATTCTAGCTGAGCAAACTCCTCCCTCTCAGACTGAAAAGATTCGAAGACAAGAGCAGTGGCAGACTCTCCAACATATTCTACTCAATAAGGAATCTTATTTGCTGCAGCAGTCCAGGATTAACTGGATCAAAGAGGGGGACTATAATATTGCATTCTTCCATGCTAAAGCCAAAAACAATAGACGGAAAAATCACATTGCAGGACTGACCTTTGGAGGGGTATGGACAGACAACGTGGCAGAAGTCAAGGAAAAGGTTTTATTTCACTTTGAGGACCATTATTCCGGAGATAACTGGTCAAGGCCTAACCTGGATCTTCCGGCCAAAGTAAGCTTATCAATGGAAGACAATACTTACCTAGTGTCTGCTTTCTCTGAAGAAGAAATAAGAGCTACTGTCTGGAGTTGCTCGGCATCCAAATGCCCGGGCCCGGATGGATACAACTTCTTATTCATTCAAAGGCATTGGGACATAATAAAGGAAGACTATTTGGCCTTCATCTTGGATTTCTACAAGGGTGGAAAGCTTTCAAAGTGACTTAATTCCACCTTAATAACCCTGACCCCAAAGCTCTTAAACCCTACCCAGTTAGATCACTTCAGGACAATTTCATTGGTGGGCAGTGCTTATAAAATATTGTCCAAAATGCTTGCGAATAGGATGCGGAATGTTATGCATAAGATCATATCAAACACCCAGTCGGCTTTCATAAAGGGTAGAATGATCCTGGATGGAGTGTTAGGGGCATATGAGGTCCTTCATACAGTAAAGGTCTCCAAGAAGCGAGCAGTTATGTTGAAAGTTGATTTTGCAAAATCTTTCGACTCAATTGACTGGAATTTCGTGCTAAATATGTTGAGAAAATTAGGATTTTGCGAGATATGGGTGAGCTGGATCAGAGAATGTGTCTCCACGGCTCAGCAGCTGTCCTTATAAATGGTAGTAGTTCTGGAGAGTTCCATTGACACAAAGGCCTTCGGCAAGGCGACCCACTTTATTCCTTCTTATTTCTTGTAGTGGTGGAAGGCTTACACCTTCTGCTAGACAAACCTGTGGAATTGAACAAACTCTTTGGTATCAAAATTGGGGATACAGTCATATCACATTTGCAATATGCCAACGACACTCTGCTTTTTGCTTCCGGATCAACTTCAAGCATAAAAACCATGAAGGGAGTACTCAGAATTTTTGAACTAATTTCTGGCCTTACAATTAACTTTTCTAAGAGTAACTTATTTGGCTTCAATCTGCAGGATCAGGTCTTCAGAGGTTACACGGACTTCCTACAATGCAAAAAGCCACTTTGCCATTTATGTATCTTGGAATTCAAGTAGGGGGCAATCCAAGAAGATCTCAGACGTGGAGTAGGGTGCTGAAGATCATTCAGAAAAGAGTCAACGGTTGGAGTACCAAGTTCCTATCACTTGCAGGTCGGGTAACACTAATCAGATCGCTTCTATCCAGCATTCCTATGTATTATCTCTCTGTGTACGCAGCCCCAAAGCATGTGATTAAATCTATTGAGCAAATATTGAGCTCCTCTCTATGGCGTCAAAAGGCTACACAACAACGGCCAATTCGTTGGATAAAGTGGACGGAGTTATGCAAATAAGTGTCCCGAGGGGGTCTTGGATTCAAAGACATTCAAACAATGAACAAGGCTCTTTTGTCCAAATGGTTATGGCGACTTCGGATAGTTTGTGGGGAAGTGTTATTCGAGGCAAATACTTCACCACAGCTGATCATTTGGCTGATTGGCAGCTTATAACTACGCCAGATGCAACTTCATGCTTCTGGAAAGAAATCTTGAAACAAGTCACGCAATCATAGTTTTCCAGTCGTGTAAAACTGGAAACAAATGGAGGCTCTAACTCTCTCTTCTGGCGCGACAACTGGCTAGGGCAAGGAATATTCGCACTTGTATATGGACGCCTCTACAGACTGCTGATCAACAAGAATATGACCGTAGCGCAGGCATTTCAGGCAGCAGACATCCCAGACCAATGGTATGGTTATTTCAGGAGAGCCCTTAGACCAAGGGAGATAACCTAACTATCAGAAATGCTTGCGGCAGGATGGCTTCTGGAGGGTGAGTCAGCAGGCGATGACAACTGGATATGGACTGGCAGTGGCTCCCTTGTGTATTATGTGGCTTCAGCATACTCTGCGCTGTAACCAGTTTATATCAGTAACCAGGATGATGATGCTCCTCTAATCTGGGGTAACATTGCACCAAGAAGAATGCAATTATTTGCTTGGCGTGTTCTGCTAAACAGAATTCCAACTATAGACAACTTAATCAAACGTGGAGTGAACTTCGACAACACGAGTAGGCGATGTGTATTCCGTGCCCAAGCAGTAGAGACAACAATCCATCTCTTCATAGGATGCAGCAACGCTCTGGACCTCTGGCAGGGGATATACGCTTGGTTCTGATATCCTAATCAAGGTGAGTCTACCATTCATCAACACTTCAAGGCTCATATGCAACTCTGTCCAGGAAGTGCTGGTAGGGATATTTGGAAGTCAATTTGGTTGGCAG
>JAOWBN010250277.1:0-11633 GCA_028565015.1 Pinguicula moranensis | reverse complement strand
TTTACGTCCATTTGGAATAGTTCGAGATCCAGATGGGCGACCAGGGCTAGAAGTAGGCGAATTGAGGCAATTCTCACAACAGGAGAAAAAGTCTCTTCATAGTCTATACCCTCGATTTGGGTAAAGCCTTTTGCCACTAGTCGGGCTTTTAACTTATCGATTGATCCATCTACACTGCGCTTAACCTTGAATACCCATTTGCATCCAATTGATTTTCGGCGTCGTGGTGGATCAACAAGTTCCAAGACCTCATTCGTGTGCATTGAGATCATCTCTTCCTTCATGGCACTTAGCCAATTTTCTTTATGAGTTGAGTCCATCGCCTCATTGTAAGACGTGGGCTCTTCAATTTCTAAAGAAGCGCAGAAGAATACGTTTTCCTCGATCTGAAAATATCGCCGAGGAATTCTTTTGCGTTCACTCCTTCGAGGAGCAGGATGTTCCTCTTGTCTTAACAAGGATTGACTCCCACTTTCCCCTTGGTTTGTGGGGTTGACGCTATGAGTAGTATTGCTCCCACTGACCAATTGGTTTGTGGGGCTTGTAATCATGTCGTCATAGCCTTGGTTTTTAGAACTGATCTCGTGCCTAGGCGTGGGATGTTGAGGACTTGCCTCTCTCCCTCGTTGATCCTCGTTTGTTTGAGAACGAATCTCGTTGGGCCTTAATGGTGGAGGATTTACCTCTCGTTCATGTAGACCCATGTTTGGCAAGCTCTCATCTTGGATGAATGGAATTATACTACTCTAGGTGGAATGATGAAACATACTATCCCCCACACCAAGAGTCGGTAAATGGTCCCCAGGTAACTCATACAGAGGGTTATCCTGTTTCATGTCGTCGATAGTTGGAAATTGGTCCTATAGAAATTTTACATTCTGGCTATCCATTTCGGACATGCCCCCCATTTGGGTGTTCACCGAACATCACATATCCTTTTGATTGTTCGGGGTACCGAATAAATACCTTATTGGTTGCTCGTGGACCAAGTTTTCCATGGTGATGGGTCGGATTGTGCACGTAGCCTGCCGAACCCCATGGTCGTAAATGGTCCAAGATAGGCTTCCGACTATTCCATAACTCATATGGAGTGGTGGGAACACTCTTACTGGGTACACAATTGAGGATGTAAGTTGCCGTAAGCAGCGCATCTCCCCAAAAGTTAATTGAAAGGTTGGCTTGCGCCATCATGGATCGAATCATGTCAAGCAAGGTGCGGTTTCTTCTCTCCGCAATATCGTTTTGTTGCGGGGTGTAAGGAATTGTAAGTTGCTTTACGATTCCATTTTCATCACAAAACCCTTGGAACAATCCGACGGGTATTCGTGACCGCGGTCAGTCCAAAGAGCCTTAACTCATCTTTCCAACTGGGTCTCGACTTCCGTTACGAATCGTTTGAACGTATTAAGTGCTTCATAATGGTGAGATAACAAATATACGCGCCCGAAATGCAAAAAGTCATCAATGAAAGTAATGAAATAAAAAGCCCCATAGCGTGCTTTGACGCTGAGAGGTCCGCAGATGTCAGAATGTATTAAATCTAGTGGTTGAGATGCTCGGGATGCTTGACCAAATAGTTTCTTGCTAGCCTTGCCGGCTAAGCAAGGTTCACACAAAGGCAACTTAGCCGTTGTGAGTTAGTTAAGTAGACCGCACTTAGCTAGCCTATTTAACCAATCTTGGCCAATGTGACCAAGTCTAGCGTGCCATTTAGTGATTAAGAGGAATTTATTTAACTTATTTAAAAGGAATACTTTGGCGAAGTCGAATAAGAGTTTGGAACAAACAAATTGTCTTTTAAACTTTATTCATAATTTGCATAAACTTGAAATCCTAATTGTATCGAAATGAGAACAACAACTGAAATAAGAAAATAAAATAATAACAGGCGGCCGATACATGGACTGTGTTGAGTAACAGCAGTTTGAATCTGCAACGAAGCTTGAAATGAGGAAATGCCATGGCTTCACCTTTATGGGTGGATCCTGGTTTATGCTTCGTGTTTCGTTGTTACTACGATGAAACTCAGCACGGGCGTAACTGCGTACTGGATTACTCCTGTATCAACATTTCAATGAAGAGATGAATTAGCAACAAATGCATAGGAGTAATATATAGGGTCTAGGGTTATTGAAAGGTACCTCGTGCAACTCGGAACAATCGCGAGAGAAGTGACCTTTCATTCTGCAAGTATGGCATCGCATACGCACTATGTGCTTGCGTCCCCTTGTCTTATAGTGTTTGAAAATTTTCTTCCCGGGGACGGATGTATGAGAACATATCTCAGAGTTGTCAGATGCGCTGGCATGATTGTCCCGTGGAGGAGAAGAAATCATAAAGAGTATCACGAAGCCATAAGAAGTCTTCCTTCAAGTGTTGGCACAAAACCAAAAGTGTGTCATGGAGGTTAAGGGCTCTTGGGTGGTAAAGCACGTATGCCTCCGTTTTGAACTTCCTTCAAGTGTTGGCACAAAACCAAAAGTGTGTCATGAATCAGTTCATAGGAGTGCAAAGTTGGCGCGTCCAACCATGCACCATTTTCCATGATTTCAAGCATGAAAATGGATCCTTCAGTGACATCGATGCCATAAGCAATAGTCATCCGGCCAAAGTCGTGTCTATCTAGCACAGAGCCAACATGTCGGGGGTGTCCTGTGTAACGTAATATGGTCGTGACGTCCTTTTGATACGTAATATTGTAGGACCAGAAGCCATGATCTAGCCCAAAAAACTGTCTAGTTAATTCAAGATCGATGAACAAACGTGGAGGGACCAAGTTTATGGGTGCCATTTCTGCAAGTATATTCGAAGAAGGGCATTAGGCACAATTTTGGATTAGGTGTTCTTGGAGAAATTGTGGTTATGTATTTCGTTCGAAAATGTCGCTAAACTCGTAATCATCACGTCCTTCATAACCAAAATTTCCTAGGACTACCTAATTTTCATGTTTTGAAACATATTCATGCAAAAAACGACATAGTAACACATACTTCCTGGGGCAAGGAATTGTTCATTTGAATTCTTTTAAATGTTCTGACCAGATGGATTGGCTTAAATGAAAGTGTTGACGAACAACATTTTCTTTTTCTTAGTAACACGAAGTTAGAAAAAATATTTTGAATATATCAAAAGAATCTAAATTTGTTCAGAATTAATCCGTAATCGATTCGGTAAGCACCCAGGTAGTGATTTCGTACTAAATTTCGAATGATCATCCGCCTAGGTAATGCTACCATTCCTCATAAGAGGCCTAGATGTCTGGTGAGGCCCAGGTGTCCCTCTTAAAAACCAGCCCTAGACAACTTTTTATGAGCATGATTGTAGTAGATTTCTTTTGAAGTTTTCGAAATAATTATGGTAATATGATTTTGATTACCATTGTTGAATTCTTAACACGTAGTTAATAATTAGGTGTTTATTAATTTTATTAGATTTGAAACAAATTCTCTAATAAAATTAATTTCCTAAGCGACATATACATGCTCGGAAAATTAAATTTTGCACTTAGCATATAATTTACTTTCCAAGACATATGAGCATGCTTTACATTAAAGTTGCACCTAGCAAGAATTTAATTTAAACTAAAACATGCATTGCTAGAAAATAACAAGAATTTAAATTAGTTGCACTAAGCATAATAAATTAAATTCTAATTATGCATACTAGAAATTAAATATTTAAAAACACTTAGCAATTTCATTCCTAATTCATGCATACTAAATTTATTTAACACATAAATAAATTTGCATAAAAAAAGGATTTTCGAAAAACAAATTCAAAAATTTAAAGGGCCCAATTTTAAAAATTGGGCCTTTTCCTAATTTATTTTTTATTTTTAAATTTGGTCTGGGGCTGCCGTTCGTCCCAATTCCAACAGTTGATTGTTGGACCGGGCCCAGCAAATCGGGTGGGCGGGTCGGTTGGCAAGACCGACCAGCTCAATTGTTTTTAATATTTAAGTATATAACGAGAAAAAAAAAATTAAAATCGAGTTTTTAGGGTTTCGACTGCATCAAAACCCTCCGTCGTTCTCCATTTTCAGATGAGATCGTTTACCTTGTGGATCGCACGATTCGCGCGATCCGTTGCCATCCGTGGAAGATCTCGCTGAGATTTTCCCTTTTCCGTGTCTGTTGCCTTGTTTACGGCATCATCCGCTGCCATCGCCCGTCACTCGTGCGATTTACGTGAAAATATGGGTAGATCCGCCGTGTTTTTGCCATCATCCGTGAGGCATTTTTGCGAATTTCGACGACGGTACGGTGGCGCGTGATGGACATGCGCCGCCCTGAAGTCCGAACTCGGTGAAGAAATGACGGCCAAAATGCAAAAATTGGTTACTGGCGGCGTTTCCGAATGATGACACGCCGTGTGCGCAGTGGTAAGGCGGCACGTGATGTAGATGCGCCGCCCCACAGTCTGACGGAAAAAAACAAAAAATTGTTGGAAATTGCCTGGACGGCGGCGCGTGGCGCACACGCGCTAGGCAACATTGTTCCTGGCGGCGCGTGTGACGCACGCGCCGCGGTGGCGGTGAACAGCGGCGATGGCGGGACAATCGTTGTAAACTGGAAAACGAACATCGAAACAAATTTGAATTAATAGCAGTAAAAAAACGGTTAATTTTTTTAACAAATCAGATAATATCAACGAATCAATTCAGATCCTAGATTGGCTCCGATACCACTGTAGACTGTAGAACGGATCTAATTCAAAAGAATGAATCTAATGAAAAACAATATTCAATACCTGATTGATGCGGAAGCGTGTCTGAACCGTAATCTCCTGGACTGAAGGAATCACGTGGAAGGGACTACAAAAGTCCCTTTAGAATTCACGAACCAAATCTTTTCCCCAAGGGTGATTGGGAACAAGCAGAAAAACTTATATTTCTAGTTCTCAACACATGAGAGTTGTGAGAGTCGTATATCAATCTCTGTAGGCACATAGCCTTTATATAGAGATTTACCTGGGTAGTTAGATGAGCCTATTTGGTTACGTGGGCTTTAGGTTTAATCAATTAATCAAACGAATTAATTAAGTTAATTAATCCAACAACTCTCACTCGGGTCCGTCTAGATCTTGCACAAATTTTAACATGTAAAAGAAGAAGGTGATTTCCCCTGTTGCACGTGAATAACCTTGAGGTCTACAAGGGTAGCGATTCTGAATTTTACCTTTAGATTTACATTATCCTATGGTTATATATTATATATTTGATGTTGGGTTGGTTTATTCATATGTTAACATGAAGAGTATATTTTATTTAAATTATTTATGTCAATGAATGTAGCACCAAGATTTTTATCCATTGCAAATGGAGTTGGAAGAGTCATCATTGGCAATTCTTTTAACTTTGTGCTAATAATTGATTAGAGCAAAATGACTCTATTAAATTACAATGCTTCTATTTAGTGAAGTTACTGGAACTCAATATATCAAATGACGCAATGCACATTGGGTCGCAACGGAAATGACTTCTTTGTATAATTACAAGGGTAAAGCCGCATACATCTAACCCTCATACCCCAACTTAGTTGGGAATATACTGGGCACGTTGTTGTTGTTGTTGTAATGTAGCACCAATATTCTTCAAGAATAGATCTATGGCATGTTTGGACTTCTTTCGCATTAAGGTTGATCATTGGGCCTAAATAGGTTTATTTAGATTTTAATTTGATCATTGTCTAAAACCAATAAGTGATATCGGAGCCAGGTTTCTTGGTGCCATGCATGCATTACTTAAAATTTAATGTGCACACTAGTGGGTTGATTTGTTGTGTGATGATATGTGGTTTATTTAATCAATATTGTACTTCGGATTTTGTGGATGTGCCATAACTTAGTTGGTTCCCGAGGTTTATTTTCATTCAAAGTGGTTTGATTGTGAGCCCGTATGTGGGAAATAGGAAATTTTATTGTAAAATTTTAATTTACCGTATTTCTTGTATTTAAAAATTATTGTAATTGGAGGGGTTCAAGTTTGGAATGAAGCTGAGGAATAAAAAAGAAAGGGGGTGATGGCCCCTGACCCACCCAAGGAGCTCATTACGTGTGATACACAACCTCGGGCACGCACAACCTTGGCCGTGCGGCGCTATGCACGCACATCGCTCAGCAGCGGATTGCGCACTCCTCAGCGTGTCCACCCAACACCCCCTTACCCCTATAAGTGATGTGTGGGCGACATGCACACACGAATTTGGCCGTGTGATACTAGTCGCACGCCCATGCGACAAAGGAGATTGATGCCGGGCCGGATGACTGGCTGGTGGCCCGTTTGTCCATTAGATGGTTTTGACCTATTATCATACATTGGGTCATTTTATGAAGATTGGGCTCGAGATCAATGGAGAGATGTCCTAAAGATGCCTTTGAAGAATAAAAACTATTAAATGTAATAGACTAGATTTTTCTTTATTTATTTTTGTGCTTTACCTTGGGTAACCTTGCACACATCATCACCATATTTGTGAATATGTGATTACATATCATGTAGAAATAGAAAGCCACTAGCCCATGCTCACATGTATGTATTCAATTGCATTCATTTAGTTAATTTAGAATAACCTAGAGATGAATGACTAAATGCATACATTGGTTCATACTAAATTTAGGTTGGACTTAAAAATTTATTTATTTGATTATTTTAAGCTAATATTAAAGAGTTTCTTAAGGGTGTCTTTGAATAATAGTTTGAAATAGAGATTTATTCACTAAGCCAAGATCTATACGCCATAATGTAACTTAAGTTTAATAGTTGGACTTAGAAAGGTTGCATGTGAATCTATGACTTAGGCAATGAATTATTCTCATAAGATTTAAATTTTACATAAAACTTGAACTATGGGAAAATGGAGAGTTAAAAGAGTTTTGAATCTCTAATCATAATACATATAGAATAATGAGTGGGAGCAAACTTTACGATAATTTAGCCCATGGTCTCTACTATTGGTTAACACTGTGAGCCCGGAGGAGCACCTCGAGTCGTCGACTTTGGTGGCCACCTAACAGATGGTGTCTACCTCTTAGGGTAATGCCAAGGTTGAGTTTCATATAGGATAGGAACTAGAGAATAATCTCTAATTTGACTAATCCTTTGGCGACGCTTTTAAGAGAAAGTCTTAGGGTCTGAAATAGTAGGTTACACTGATGGTGGCTAATCTAAATTGTTACCCTAGTTTTGACAAAAACACAATGGTTGATACATGTTGAAAGTATGAGAATGTTTCGTTAGGTGAGTTGAAGGGTCAAGTTGAATGAAAGTGAATGAGAGAGAGACCAAGGAGGAGGAAATTCGATTATATTTAGCAGAACTGAACCTCTCTAATGACATGGCCTCTGATAGGACAAGTTGGAGACGTCAGATTATGATTAGATATATATAGAGATTGTGCATGTTGTACTTGATCTTGGGCAGGCTGTGGTAATTAGGGTAGACTAGAGGGTCGGTTGTGGTTATTTTTGTTTATAAGAGATTTTGTAATTTATTTAAAGTTTTATCCGTCTGCATCTTTCAGAAACACTCAAAAAATCTTTGTTTATTTATTTATTTATTATTATTATTCAAATTTTCAAAACTTTCTAAGGTTTTTCGAGTTGGGGTCTCTATGAAAATAGTCTCTTTATCTCTTTTGAGGTAGGGGTACGACTACATACATCTCACCCTCCCCAAACCCTGTCTATGGGTGAGATTTACTGTGTATGTTTGGTTTATCCATGGACTATACTCTAAGATAGTGAATCTCCTTTGTACTCCCAAAACAACTAATAAAAAAATCTTAAAATTCACTTTTAGGTAGATCTAATTTCAACACATGACGCTTTGTCTGTGCAAGTAACACATTGTCATGCACATGCGCCATGTGCTTACACCCAGCACCAGGCCGTGCACTACTGTGTGTTATGTACGCTCGGCCAGCATGCGGTACTATGCTACCTCTGCCTTGCACGCTGTGCCAGTGCCCAATGGGCGTTGGTGTGCAATGTTGCTTGCATGATGCACGTGCGTTGCGCGCATCTTGCACGTAACGCCAGTCCAAGTCACGACATGGCCCTCACGCGCACATACCTGTACGATACATGAATTGCGTTCCACACTCATTTGCTCGCCCGATGGTGTGCGCGAGTGGCTCTCGTGCCTATGCACTATCCGAGCATGTGAAGTGATGTGTGCCCCCATGTATGACCCTTCCGTGCGTTGCACACATTTTGGTTCATTCGTAATTTTCTCAAAATGATCATCTTCTTTTTCCAATGTTTTATAAACTTCTCATCATTCTATGTCTATTTCCTTTGAGCAATTACAAACGGTAGCTTAGGACAGATAAATCCATAAAGTGAGCTCTAAACTGATTAATCATCGCGCATAAAACTCTTTTGCTGAGTCACTAATGGTTTAACTTTTTTAACATGGCACTATAGGCACAAGACTGACCTCTCATCTCATATGAAATTTCTTACTCGAAGATTATTCTAGAAGTTTTCATTTATATAATCATTGCTTATAAGTTATTCTTAACTCAAGGTTCATAAATAGTTCTAGGTCCAATGTCCGTTAACCCACCTAAATGTATCTTGCGCCACGAGTACCATTTATTATCTAATAAAAAAATTAATCCGATGAATATTCATTCATGGACGAGCGTTCTCGTTCAAGTATTGAATAAAAAACGTATGAGAACCATGATTCAACTCCCCACTCCAACGGAGTCAAGAGATGTGAGAATTCTATCTTGCACCAAGGAATCCCCGGGTACCTACTTCATTTAGCTCTCAGGATGAAAGGAGTTCATCCTGTGCAATTACAGTGAAGTCTTACCGATCAAGTGAAAGAACCAAATGTCATAGATGAGAGTCTATCAAGATACTCAAGATTCGGATAACTTCTACATGACTGTCTTTGTAATGTGGTAGGAGTATCTTGTCTGACAAAGATTAAAGATCTCGTTATCACATCCCAGTCAGTCCTATGTAGAAACTCTTTTCCACATATAAGAGTTCCCATTTAGGCGATGTTACACCAACGACCTTGATCAATCCTTTCACAAGAATTTTTGAACAACTCCAATGTCATGAGAAAACTCTAAGATTCAATTTAGATTTTCCAGTACTAAGTATGATTGATCATGGACTAGTTTTAGATTTTCCAGTACTAAGTATGATTCAATCCTCTCACAAGATGCTTCTTGCTGGACTAACAAGCTACATTGACTCCAATCATGGAATTCCATTGGGTTTGATTGATATCCAACACATAATATAAACGAGTAAGGCAAATTAAAATCTCATTCTATTGTTCAATAAATGACTCATAGGATACCAAGTCCAACAATCTTTAAGTAAGAATAGAATCCTAGATCCATCATTATTCTTTCCTTTTCCATATTGATTAGGACTCTTCCTCAATCTACATACACCAGGTAAATTCTTTGTAGAGCTTATCTTCCGAATAATTCTCCAAGTTTCTTTGATTTCTTTTGTTCAAAACATTGCAAAGCCTCTTGACATAACTCCCAACTTATCTTCTATATCTCTAATTTGCGTGCCTTGAAGAATCCAATAAGTTCTTCCTATCTTAGCAACTGTTATAGCAAATTGCATTAAATTCCCAAGTTGTGCCAAAGTTCACCAAACCTTAATTTGGACTTACCAACCTCTGTCATTTTCATTATGTGGCACAACCGAGAACGAGGGTGAGCATAAACATGTTACCCAAACATGTAGAATATTTCACAATGCATCCTCGTTCACAATCTCTCTCCCTCGGGACACATAATTCCAAGGTAGTCAATAATCATATATCCCCTTAATTAGGTATTCACTTTGAAATAATGTATGTCCATTGCAAATGGAGCTAGAAGAGTCATCATTGACAATTCTTTTAGCTTTGTGCTAATAATGGACTAGTGCAAAATGGCTCTATTAAATTTCAGTGCTTCTATTTAGTGAATTTGTTGGAATTCAATATATCAAATAATGCAATGCATATTGGGTCACAACGGAAACGGTCTCTTTGTATAATTATAAGGGTAAGGCCACGTACATCTGACCCCCCAAACCCCAACTTAGTTGGAAATATACTGGGTACGTTGTTGTAGTTATTGTACTTTGAAATAATGTATGAAAAAAATATTGAGTGAATGTCAGATACATCTCAGATAAGTCAGGACCGATTCATACTTGTTCCATTTCCTGAGGAGTGGTTTGCTAGCTTCTACTTTCTTGTAGCTCCGACTCAATAGATATTTCAACTCAGAGAGTGCTTTCTTTGACTGAACTACATGCTCAAGATGATCCTTCAAGGTACTAGTATATTGGTCAGATTCCATCAAGGAATGGAGGATGAGCGACTGATGCACCTTCAATTAGACATGCTGAGAATCCAAGATCTCATCCACCTGTAAACCAAATTAATCCTGATGACCTTCGCTTTGATACCAATTGTAAAGTGAGTAGGTGTCTTTCCGATTTGTATTGTTATTGTTATCACATATACAATAACACAATCTGCACAAAAAGCATAAAGGGGTATAAAAAATGATTACGCAGTTCGGTCTCAATTACCTACTATGTAGGGCCTCACCTAGTATAAGAGATTATACTATTTGCTTTGCAGAGCATACAACACCTCACCATTCACTCCTCCCCAATAATAACGGTTTTGTTTTGCACATAAGTATGATCCTATACAAAGGTTCTACACTAATAATCAATAATGAAACAACACAAAATCTCCTTGCAATGATTAATGCCTACTGCCTATAGCTCATTAATCACCTCCTCCCGATGATTTCAACAATATTTTCTTCTAGTTCTCGAACTCACCTGGTACAAAGACTAGGAAGAGAAGATCCCCCAGAACTCACATTGTTATTGTTTTCCATTTCTCTCAAAACTAAAGGGATGACCATTACCCTATATACCTTGTATTTATACCAGTTAAGAGTCTTCATATGGACAAGTCTTGTGATTTTCTCAAACTCCTCGTACAAGATTTTCCTTCACCATGAAACTCTCTTTTGGTAAGAGTTCATTTGGTTCACCTAAAATCCTAGCTTCACTAGGATTCTTTCCTTGTGTACTCCCTTTTATTTAAATACACAATATTCCTCACAAGGAACGGATTTGTAGTCTCCTCAGACGTCTCATGCAACTCCTTCATTCACCTAGATACTCGCCTTTGATAAGAAATTAGGAACATATAGAATTGTAGACCAAGTAAGATTGTTTCCTTGTTTCCATTACATCGAATATTTCCTTGATCCTTTCTTCGGAGTACTTTTTCCCTGAAACATATTTTAGGGAGACTTCCCAAGCCCTGGGTTTGCATGAAATCACACCATGCCTAGAAATATGTCCGATATTTTTGGTTTTGTTCTGCCAGACTTTTGTTCCAGTGTGTTGTCCATTTTGTCATCACACAGTTGATGACGTATGTGAGGTTATGCCTAAACAACTATAAATTCACAAAGGGTGGGTTTGGTAGTCGGACAGGAGTAAACCAGGTTCGCGGACTACTGTGGGACTAATACGGGTATGTGTGTTTGGTAGGGGACATTCAATTTTTTCCTGTTGTTGGTTTAGGGTGTTTGGTAGTCGTCCCACAGAACATGGATTACTCACTCCTACAC
>JAOWBN010250266.1:0-11634 GCA_028565015.1 Pinguicula moranensis | reverse complement strand
ACTGGTATAATTAAAAATATGAAATCAAGCACCTCAAGAGATGTTAGTCTGCCTCCCAAGAGTAAACAGCCGAACAAAATCAATAATGGGATCAAACAGAGTGAAAACTGGTAGCCAAAAAATGCAGGACAAGGCAGAAAGCTCCCAAGTAAATAGGCAACACAAAAAATGGCTAACTTGGAGACACTCAGCAACCTTATAGAAAACGCAGCTAAGAGAATACCAAGAAGTAACCTGACCAGAAAGAAAACAACTCAAAGAAGCAGGAATAAGTAAATCATAGATGAATGGACTGAATTAATCAACAACACATCTATAGGAAACCATGGCCAGGCTGGAACCTCAAAGAACATACCAAAGATCACCTCGCCGTTGTCGGACAGTGGGATTATGGCTCAAAATGCTAGGAACCTGAGAAGGGAAGTAGAGGACATACTTAAATGTAAACCATTGGATATTCAGCATACACATTGAAGGGGGAGGAAGAGAAAATGACACAACAGTAGCAACATTGAAGGGGGAGGAAAGAGGAACACAACAAAATTTATCAAACAAACCATTATTTATGAGGAATGAATACTGGATATATCAGGCTATTGGGATGGGGATCCAACAATATCACATATGATAAACATTTATGGCCCTTAGACCTAAACAGAGTGAAAACCGTTGACTCCCAAATCAGCTTAATCTAGATTAAATCCTGTTATAAGCATACTCCGAAACAAAAATAACCAATAACTACAGAATCAAAGATGAGCCTAATAGGATTTACACACAAGCCTAGTTTCGCGACGGGAGAACAAGAAATCCAGAAAAGCGAGGAGATTGGCCGGAAGTTTGGCCGGAACAAGAAATAATACAGAAGGCGAGGAGATTACCCAGAACAAGAAATAATCGAGAAACTGGTTTCCAAGAGATGCATTCAGATAGAGCACGTACCTTTCTGGATGGAGGCGAACGTTTCTCTCGCGTCGAAATCCCAGTTCTCTCGCGACGTCAGAGTAGGGTTCGCGTCCGTTCGACGGACGCGAATCTTATTTATACCCGGGCGTTTTGTAATTGTTGTGGAACATAGGGGCATTTCGGTAATCTGGTTCGCGGGATTTTGGCGGATAACTCAATCCTCAGAAATTTCGCGGGACAAAAAAGTGGCACTCAATCCTTCGGTAAACCAGGGTCCGACCGGGTCAGAAAGTTATCCTTCGGGTCTGGCACTTTTTAGTGCGTGTGTACCAAACGCGGGATTAAGTTGGATAACCCAGGGTTATCCGACTTAATCCTCCCAGTGACCGGCTACCAAACGCACCCTATATGTCTCAAAAACAAAGAAATGGATCATGTTCCTTTCCCTATATGTCGACGACATATTACTGGCTGGAAACAACATGGAGTCTATCAATGCTATTAAACAATGCTGTCCTCCGTCTTTGAGATGAAGGACATGGGTGAAGCTAGGTTCGTCCTAGAAGTCGAGATATGCAGAAATCGTTCAAGAGAATGTTGGGTCTGTCCCAACAAGCATACATCAATAAAATCTTAGAGCGATTCAGGATGCATTACTACAAGCCCGTTGACACTCCAGTTGAAAAAGGTCTTGCACTAAGCCTCGATCAAGGCTCGAAAACAGATAAGGAAAAAGAGGAAATAAGCATTGTCCCCTATGCAAGTGCCATAGGTAGTCTGATGTACGCCATGTTATGTACGCGGCCGAACATCTGCTATGCGGTTGGTTTAGTGAGTCGTTACCAAAATAACCCAGGACCTGCTCATTGGCAGGCAATCAAGAGAATCTTCTGTTACCTTCGTGGAACGGCTGATCTAGCCCTATGTTACCAAGGGGGAGACCTGTGACTAAAAAGATACACGGATGCCGATTGTGGAGGTGATATGGACGAATCCAAGTCAACCTCGGGATATGCTTTCATCCTCGATGGAGGAGCTATATCCTGATACAGCAAGAAACAAGACTACATTGCTTTGTCAACCATGGAAGCTGAATATATCGCATGCAGTGTAGAAGTTCAAGAAGCACTCTAGCTGAAGAATTTTCTACAGTACCTCGATCTAACTCCGAGGCCCAACAATCCTGTAGAACTATACTGCGACAACACAATAGCAATACAGTTTGCTAAGGATTCGAAATTTCATAGAAAGACAAAGCACATTCAAAGGAGATATCATTTTGTGCGAGACGCTGTCTACAAAGCTGATATCACCATTAAGTATATTCCAATTGACAAGATGATCGCTGATCCAATTGACCAAACCCATTCCTAGAGATGTGTTTAGAGCTCATGTCATGAGTCTAGGATTACGTTGGGTGTGATCATATCTTGTACAACGATAAGGACAAAGTTTATGTAACTATTGATTATGAAATAAGATTTTAATGATTATCTTTTTCATTCACGAGCAATACACATGTATATGCAATCAATAAAGGCGCAATAAAAAGGTCACCAAGCTTTACGACTGGCCCTATCACACGGGTAGTCACCATTATGCTTGCGTGGCATGAAGGATGAGACTGATAATTATTCTGAACAGTCGTTTCAGTAGGTCTTAAATGAGATTTTAAGGAAATCGAATGTGAAGTGTCTAGTTCTTCACAAATAAAGCTTAAAAGCCAAATGTATAGGATAAGAGACTTTGTTTCCTTTATCAAAGACTACAGTTCGCACGACATTAGCCTGTGACACGCCCACCTCAGTGGGAGTCATGTCATGATGCACATGTCATACTGTGCATGCTATAGAGCGACCACAGTGATAATGGTAAAAAGAATCCCTCTGTTTAGAAGTCCAACAATGCTTTACTCTTTGACTTTAGAGCTATGAGTTGAAGTCGAGGTTCGATGGTACTACTTTAGTATATCATCCAAGGGCTAAAGGTCCCACACAGTCCAGCGGACCATGCTAGGAAAGCAGTCGAATCGACATGGATAACCATTAGCTTTAAGGAATAATCTGTACTACTCACTAATATTTGTCGGCGATTACATTTCGTATGTAATCAAATATAATATAGATTAAGGGATCCGTAGCTATCGGTGATGCAGAGAGGATTTTGGGTATCGTCAACTTTTTGAAAGTGTCATGTTAGTTAGGTGGTAACTTAATATGACACTACGAGTTACAATAAGGTCGCACAAACCACTTCTCGTATGAAACAAGGGAAACTTATAAGTTAGATACAAGACAATACACGGTCTATGTGGCCGCGTGTTTAAGTGTACTAAGACGTGGGATAATACGACCTTTGAGGTCGAGTGGGAGCTGTTGGGATTAATTAATATAATTAATTTGTTTAGTTATTTGATTAAACCTAAAGCCCATTTAACCACAAGCTCATCTAACTACCCAGGTAAATCTCTATATAAAGACTATGTGCCTACAGAGATTAAAGAGACCAATCATTACAACTCTCGTGCGTTGAGAACCAGAAACATAAGTTTTCTTTTGGCTTGTTCCCAATCACCTTCGGGGAGGAGATTTGGTTCGTGGATTCAAAAGAGACTTTTATAGACTCTTCAACGTGATTATTTCAGTCAAGGAATTATGGTTCAGACACAGCTTCCGCATCAATCAAGTATTGAATATTCGTTTTCATTATATTCGTTCTTTTGAATTAGATCCGTTCTATAGTATACAGTTATCGAACATGTGACTCAACAGAAACCAAAGCACCTTCATCCTTCCCAGCTTGCAGCACTTTTCCATTTTCAGAAGTAAACTTAGAGTTTTCTCTTCTTGCAAGTTCTGGGCAGGAATAGTGATTAGTGCATTGTAAAAAGAAGCATCTGGGGTGACTCCCTGCTCCCACATATCCTTAAGCACGGTATCAGAGTCCTTTAGCCTGCAGAATTTGCTTTGCTGAGCTTATCCATAGCGCTCTCATCAATCTCATTAATTATGATTTTTGATGTGGTCGGATTTTGTTTTGCCTGCTCAAATAATAAAATAATAAAAAAATAATATGACTGGATAAAAATATATTAATGCCAAGACTACCAAAAATTCTTCATTTCAATATGGGAAAAATCTAAGGCCCCGTTTACTAGCAATCTCGTCTTGGAAATTAACAAGGAATTGGTATCGGAATTGCACACCAAATGGTGGGATTGGCAGGAGATGGAATTGAGCCAAAAAAAATAATTACATGTTTACTAAACATAGCCTCGAACGGAATTGAACAGTCTATTTTTTAAAAAATGGGGGAAATTTCATTTATATCCCTGCCTCAAATGAAAAATATTTAAGTAATACAATAATTCAAAGGCAATGCACACCGGAGCCTCCAAATCGCAACCACTGATCTCATCCACATCCCTTATACACCTGCAACAAGAACAAGGGTGTGATCTAACCCTGCAACGGCTTCCAACACTTTGTAATCCTCCAAATATTCAACCAACGCAGGTTCAGCTTCATAAACAGAGCTACCCAGTCCAAGACGCCCGTTTCGCCCACAGCCCCAAGTCCAGACCTGTTGCTAAGGAATGATCAAGACCACAAGCAATATCAAGAACTTCAACATTATATGCTTCTTCAATTAATGTGGGCTCCCAGATGATCGGCATATCCTTTTCCTTCTCCATGGCTTCTAACACCAACTTATCCGCTGCTTCGACAACGCAAGTGCATGCCCCCAACCAAGTGAAACCTGCGAAATTGTATAGATAAAAAGGCCTAAGCACACCAAATCAATGAAATGATGTTACAAACAACTGCACCTCCAGACACATTAAATTAGTCATGATCTGAAATATGCATCTTTAAGATTCTGAATAATTACTCAAGTCTACCTTAAGCATGACAGGGTACCACCTTAACGATGATTTCTCCAACAAGTGCACCAACTCTAGCTGGTAAAACAGATTCACAAATATCCTTTCCAAGACCCAGTTGCCCACGTTTCGATTTTCCCCACACCCACAAAGAACCCTCATCTCCAATTGCAGCAGATATAACTCCAGAAGCAAATGCAGCTTGTACTCGCACTTGATTCAATGCTTCTACTCTTTGAGGGTTGCTCCACATCTCTCTAACCATAAAGTAAAAAAGGATCATTAAGTTTTCAATGAACCGAAACAAAAGAATGAAGAAGCTGCATTTCGCTGTCCACATCATTGAAGGAATTACCTAGGAGAACGAAGTCTGCGGCCAAGCTGAGTTTCTGAATTGCGCCCCATGCCCAAACATTGCTCAAAGACGTGACAGCAAGGGAGTGATAGTGATCGGCGGCGACACTGCAAACGTCGGGAGGAAGACCAGGAATAGGGCTAGGCTCGTAGCATTGAGGCCCTGCGGCAAGCCTAGTGCACCATGTGACGCATCGCCAAAGCTCATCACGGTAGACATACCACGTCGTGTAAGCCCAATTACGGCAGATGGGAATCGGTTTGTTTTTTGAAGAAATTGCATCATCGCCTATCAGTCGCTCAATTTAAAAATCCCACATGATTCGAGCAGGGATAGGGCTGCCTTTCTTTTTTGGTACCGTGGGTTGGAGAAGTGGAATGAGAAAGACGACCGAGTATTGAGGGCAAAAGAGATAAAAATAAAATAAAATGGTAGGATCGGTGGAACACAAATCAATTTCACCTGTTTGATGGAATTATTATTTTGGGTCCAATCCCATCATTTTTAAAAAAACTCTTGGGTCATAGAATTGAATTCTTCGACCCGCTTTGTTTATTGTGTGTATAGTAAACATAGAATTACGCTCGAATTCTGTCATAATGGCGCATAATTCTGTCTAGTAAACAGACCATTATCGTTTATGATGGATAATCATGTTAGCATAGATAGATCTGTGCATTGTGATGTTTACTTGTCAATACTTTGTTTGACCATCAATTTATGAATCCAACAAAAGAAAGTTAATATAAGGCAGCGAGCCTCCGATTTACCGGAGCTCAACGTAGATGTAGCCGAGATCTAAGGACTCGGTGAACCATGTGAGTTATATAGTTTGTTCTTTAAGTTTTCATTCTCATTTTAAATCTTACATTTAATTAACGGTTGCCATACATTTCATTTCAAGAATCATAGATCCAACGCCTAAATCCTAACAATAGTCTTCTCCTTGCTTTTTCTCTGATTTATTTGTTTAGTTGATTTACAAGTAAAAGTCTCTGATTCATTAATGTGAATCCTTGTTTTGAAAGTTCATATGCTAAACAATTTGAGTCCTGCAATCGTCTACATCAATTCGTCCCATAATTCCCAAGGTACTACATGCGTAACATGCCACATCTGTTTTGAGTGATCCATTTTACATCAGTTGCTAAAAACAACGTAAAACAACTTCTATTGATAGAATCAATTGTTATCAGAATTGGTAGTGCAATATGTGAAAATTAAAGGACAAGTGACACTGAAAAGCATTAACAGAGATTATAAAAGAAATCATAAAAGTAGAATAAGCTAATTAGAGGGAAAAAAAATTAGAATTACCAATGTAAAGAACTGCCTAATCCACGTTGTGAGCTCTTGAAAATGATAGCTCTGTTATGTAGTGAATGCGGAATATATGAATAGAAAAAGAAATACTTCTATTCAATCTTGTGTATTTTACATTGTGTGTTATTGTCCTTTTATAGATCTATAGGTCTTATACATATCCCTGATAATCTGGGAAGAATAATGGTGAGTATCAAGAAGAAGTAAAGTTGTGATTTGGTAGGTGCTACTTTTTTTGACTTTGTTAACATCTGCCCTTTTTGACTTTGTTAACAAGCTCACTGCTCCGATTCTTATTTCCTCACTTCAAATAACAAATCACCGATACAATTACGGAGCAACACCCATAACTGAGAACTCGGCTCAGAAACATGAGAGAAATCGCAAGTCTCTCAATCGCCTCTATGCTCTCTCAAATAACAAAAATTGTTTTTTGAAGCGGGCCCCAAAAACAAATGAGGGGGGTGGTGGACAGGGGCGGCCCAAGGCGAGGGAGGGCCAGGCCCCCACCTAAATCCGCTCGCGGAGTACATTGTGCTTTACCATTTTTTTTATTAAGAAAGGTGTTAATAAAATAGATCCTGAAAAGGCATACAAGCGAACCAGGCGGAACTATTTATTGGCGGACTCGGGCTTTAGCCGGGATCACTTTTGGCCCATCAACAGTTTACCCATTGGACTGAGCTACAAGCAACACCACCCTCTCTGTAAGTGTGCTTTGGTCTTCCTAACGGCAAAGCTAACTTGCTATCTCATCATCGTCGCCCGACGCCAATTGTGCATCGAGAGAGTTTACTTAACTCTGATTTGCTTTGTGCGAATTCGGATTCCCTTTTATGTCCATATGTGCTTATATATGCAAGCGTGTATGCCATACTTTTGATTGAATCTTTAGGGTTTATTGTGCTCTCAGATCCATTCGACATATCGGCATTTTGTGTAATTTTCCGAAGAGAAAGCAAATCCTCAATTTTCACGTTGGGGTCCGTCATTTTTTCCCATGAGTTTTTTTAATCAATCTGTTCTGTTCTAAACGGGGTGAAGTTAAATTTAGGAACCTTTAAAAATGGTATTTAGATTCCTGAATTGTTTAAAGCTACTTTATGGTGTGATTTTTGGGGAATGGTTGGAGGGAAGGTTTTCTAAATTTCTGATCTTTTGAACATGATTTCGATTTGAACTCAAACGAAGGAATTCGGGAGATACTTCTGAATGACCTATGCTGCTCTGTTCTCTCACGTAATTGTTGATACATATGGCATAGTACTTCCTTTAGTACTTAGCTCTCTCTGTCCTACGTTCATTGGCAAATGGTTCGAACTTAAGTGTGTGCTTGTTACCAAAAGGCACTGTATTCCTTTAGATTGAGCTAGTTTAGGTTTGATTTATTGAACCCAGTGGTACTCATCTTAACATGTCTATTTGCTTTTCCTGAAGCGAGGAAGTAAAGTCCATTTTATTTTCTTGCCTACAAATTTTCTGTTATAAGCTTTTGGTGCTCTCTGGTCTCAAGTTCTCCTGCATTGAGTGGCTACTTTATAAGCTTCAATATTGCCCATAAACTTCTCTAAGAAGACCGTTTTTAGAGAACTCCTCCTTCCTCCTCACGTTGCATATTTTACTTAATGAGGAGAAATCTGTTACGTCTTCTTGGATGATATACAATTATACAAATCCTGGCATGGGCTTTTTGCTAGTGCCACCACTCTTTTGATAGTTTAGGTCAGGGAATTGCAGGTTATGAAAGGTTGGGACTTTCGTAAGAATGTTGGAGACTGGTTTTTAAAACTCGTAAATTGTTCCTTTTTGTTCCTTCAGAGTGGGAGCTTTTATGCGGCAGCTCATTGCGGTATAAAGTTTTGGGATTGGTTGATAAAGAAGTAGAAGAAATATGGTTGCTAATAAGGGCACAACTGGAGTGTTGTCAGCTCCACCACGCGAACTCAATGTGTGGAAATTTGCCGAGGCTAGAGCTTCTGAGCTTGAGAGCCTTCACTCTGTTGTTGCTGATTCTTTGAATTATGATTTTCGGTCCCAGAGGAGCAAGAGAAGGAGAACAACGGGGCACGATGATCGGGTGGCAAAAAGGAAATTTCGGAAGAGAAGTGCTGCAGGAGGCAATGTCAGCAAAGGTGAGTCTGTGGAGAAAGATGAAAAGAAAATATCTCGTCGGGTTCGAAGGAAAATTGAACTCAAGAAGAACACGCCTGGTGAGTTTGTTACCTCATGGGATGGGACCAAAAGACTGAGAACTCATCTATGGCATGCAAAACGCTTAACGATGACAAAACTTTGAGGGTTCTATGTTCCGCTTGGTCTTCATGGGAGGTAATATTTTGGGTGTCTACTCCATTTCTCAAAATAATTAGCATGATCAATTCTGGAGACAGCAGTAAGTCATCCACTGTTTAATTGATCAAGATCATAAAAAAATTGTCCAGTTATATTTATTGTGGCTTACATCTGATTTACGTGATGCAGCGGACGAGGCTCTAGGGCTGTCTTGAAGAAATTAAAAAATGATACACTTATAAATGCGACAGTTATTGTGGTTGTGTACAGTTAGAAGGTCCGCAGGCAGGTGCCTCCTTGCCTTAGGTTTTGAACCATTGTGCTTAGAAATCTATTATTTTCATTGTTTTCCCTTATACATTTTCTGTTGATTCTGCTTTTGGTTTATAATTGACAACTCGTTACTAACTGCATACTTTGCACTAACCCTGCTTTGATACTGTGCTAGGACATGTTAATTTCACTTCTGAGCACTATGCTGGTGCCTCCTCCATCAGAATGTTGTGAGGGAACTTCACTTGATGTCCTTTCGGGTGCTATCCTTGGAACTGCCATGGTGAATGAACTACTTTGAATTCGTTATGTTTAGGTGTCCCAACTTGTGAATTCTTATATCTTATATATTTTGCTAAATCCCGTCAGGCCCCTATTGCTCCTGTATCATTCATGTGGAGACCACTACAACAAGTCACTACTAGTGCAGAATGGCAAAGGGAAAGCATTCCCGATGAAGAACAAAGTGCTGATGATGGTGTTGTCCGCCAACTTTGGTTGTGGATACATGCTGCTGCTTTTGAAGAAGCGTATGATGCTTTGCGGTTTGCATGTGGAGGACTGGTACGTGCCAAAAGCTTTCAAAGCTTGTGTATGAAATTTTTAGATACTCACTATCCAGAAGAACATGGCTTCTATGGGGAAGACATTAATCTAGAGAATTTGTTTGAAAGTTGTAAAATATCATATAGCATGTTTAATGAAGCATATGCTGATAACAAGTTTGGATTCAGACAGATACTGCTCGTTCAGTTAGTTGTGTTTCTCTAGAAGGAAGACTCGGAAAACTGGATTTGATAGGATCAAGTGTATTCCAATCACTGCAGAAGACACTCGTACCTGCTACCAGGTGAGCATAAAGGCTGGATTTTATTCTGTTAAGGAAGACAATAATGTGATGATGCTTTTCCATGTTTTGTGTCTACCATGTAGTTCTGTAGACTCTTGGCATTTGAAGAAACATTCAGCTGGTGAGATTCATGCACATGAGGTATCAGCTAGCACATCCATTCTTGAGAAAGGGAATCAAATATTTTCTTCTGGTATTGTTCCCTTTGTTGTCAATGATCCTCGTGCATTGCATATGACAAATGATGCAATTGTTCCTGGAGGAAAACCTTTTATTGCATTACGCCCTGAATGTCATATTAAGGAGGACACAATATCACCACGGCTGGAGCATAAGGATGTAGGTTCTTTTAATGGCATTGATTTGTGGGACAGCGAAGGTTTATGCCCTCCTGTGGAAGAAAGTGTACTCTGTATGGAGAAGCATTGTCAACGCAAAGAGTTTATTTGCCTTGCCAATAAAAGCTCTGCGCCTAAACCTGCTTCGGGAGATGGAAAATACTCTAGTGTGTGCCCTGTTTTGCTTTTGAAAAATGAACACCACCAAGATTCATTAGTTTCAAGGTAAAATATCTACTAATTACCGCCCCTTCATATATATATACATATATGCTTTCATGTTTTTTTGTAGGAAATTAATTCAACTTCTAATGGTGATTCCTTCAATTATTTTTCAATTTTTGCTTAGCCAAAAATTTAGATGTGCCCAAATGATTGTTTGGTTATTACAACATATGCATTTTTATGTACAAATCCTCATACAACCTGTATCTGTAGCTCATATATTACGTTCCTTACCGTGAATCAACAACAACAATAACGTACCCAGTATATTCTCAACTAAGTTGAGGTTTGGGGGGTTAGATGTACGCGGCCTTAACCTTATAATTATACAAAGAGATCGTTTCCGTTGCGACCCAATATGCATTGCGTCATTTGATATATTGAATTCCAGTAACTTCACTAAATAGAAGCACTGAAATTTAATAGAGCCATTTTGCTCTAGTCCATCATTAGCACAAAGCTAAAAGAATTGTAAATGATGACTCTTCTAGCTCTATTTGCTATGGACATAAACGTTACTTACTGTGAATAGATTATTCAAATATTATCCATGTACTAAGTTTTTTTCTGCGAATTTTTTTTTTCAGGTGCTCTGTCATCCTCCCTTTGAGTTGGGTTAAAGCATTTTGGAATTCTTTTATTTCCAATGGTGCTCATGCCATAGGTTTAAGAGAGAAACATTGGGTTGCTTCTGAGGTAACTCGACAAACTTCCACTATTTTCCACTGTCAGAATTAAGAGATTAGCACGATGCTTGCCAACAGAGTTGCACCTTTTTCAGCTTGGATTGGCATATTTCCCTTGGAATTTTCCGGATTGCAATGCATACTCTCATTTTATGGCAATGGAAGCAACTGCATTGAATCGTAAAACAAGTTTTCTTCCTCCTTCTAAGAGGTTACCAGAAGTTCCAATTCCACCTCCTTGGAACTGTGTGCACCACAGTTTTGGAACACCATCAAGAATGATGAGAAATTCACTTAATCTAGGAGAACTATGTGCTCACTATGATAAGTTTGAAGAAGTTACTACAGAATGCTCAGGAATTTCTGATGGCCAGGGTGCTCCATTTGAGGGCATCGTGGCAAGGACGTCCTCTATGCTTACTGATTACTTGAATACTGTCACTGGAGATTCGTTGCTTCTGTTCCCAAAACTTCGGAATCAGAAGAGCTGCTTGTATAAATTT
>JAOWBN010250255.1:0-11635 GCA_028565015.1 Pinguicula moranensis | reverse complement strand
CTAGGGACTAATTTAGAGTTTAATAAAATTATGGAGTTTCACAATTTGAGTCATCAACCCAAATGATCCATAATATATATATATATATATACAAAACTCAAGGAACAAAATGATTTGCATCATTCAGTATACATGAAACTAGCAAGAGCACAATGCTCTAGGTTACTAAACTAACACTATTTGGAATTGAAGATACTAATATGGTCAATGACGAGGTCGAGGAGCACATCGAGACCATCCGAAATTCTCAAGGCTGGACTGATTTCAGGGACAATTTTGCGCGCGAGCTTTGGAGACCTACCATGCAGCAAGGACGAGATGATCATTATCTACAATACATTGGCTTATTGTTTACAAGTTTTACAAGTTTTTTTTCTGATCTTTCTTGTATGAGTATGGTTGAAATAATTGATTTTTGCTTTTACGTTATACACTCGCCGTGTCTCTTTCACAATCGAATTATAGTATGTTTATGTTTGAGAACAAATTGCATAATTGGGGAAGACAATATCGTCTGCTCAATAATTTCTCAAAGAGGAGTGGAGTGGCTATTGATCAAGTCACACACTGCATGATCGTGGATTCAGAGGACACGTGGGTTGAGCTAGCAAAGGTAATAGAATGCAAAATGCTTCTTTAACATCAGTAATATTGCTTTCCTTTTAATGCATTGTTTATGATACATCCATAAATGTTGCCCAAAGCATTAATAAATATTGTTTTATTTGTAATGCGTTGTGCAGGTAAACAACAAGTTCTTGCAGCTAAGTGGAAAGTCGTTCCCATATTATGATGTTTGGTGCGAGTTGTTTGGCAGCACCGTGCTACCGGATCAGGAGCGAGAGACTATCGAACTGCTGAGACCGAACTACCTACAACGCCTGCAGATAATCAAGAAATACTTGATGAAACAGATGGAGAGAAGGTTGAAGATTCAGTTGCAAAGGAATCTCCGGTACTTTCCTGAGAAATCCCCATAGGGCAAGAGGGTGCTTCTAGTGTTAGTCGGTAGAAGCGCAGGAAAACAAACATGGATAATATGGTTGCCCTAACTCATAGAATTGGAGACCTGATCGCAAATGTTGAGCAAGTATGCACGACGGTGGCTAAACTTTTTTCGAAGCATGCACATATTATTGATAATGAGACGAGACTGGAGAAATCAACAAGGCTACTCAATGATCTCAGTTGGTATAAAGAAATAATTGGCATGACTAGAATTCGGCTGGTTGGGCATTTGATGATGAATGAGGACTAGTATCTCTATTGGTATAGCACAGATGAAGATGGACGTGCATAATTTGTGCGGTTGATTGTTGAGGGTCATCTCAGCTAGTTGATGACATTTAGTATATGTTGGTATTACATCATTTGGATCAAGACCTAGTTGATGACATTTAGTATATGTTTTGACTATCATGTTTTGTCCTTGATGTAGTTGATGACATTTTGTTCTATTTACATAGTTATATTAACTTTGAAGTCTGCTTGGATTTTAATTGACAATGTTGATGGAATTTGGTTTTATTTAAATTGGTATCATTTTACAGTTTTGTCTTTAAGTGTTGATGGCATTTGATGGCCTTTTAAAGTGTTGATGCATTTGTGGACAAGTATTTGATAGCATTTTATATTGTTGATGGCATTTGTAGCCAAGTGGTTGACGGAATTTTACATTGTTGATGGCATTTGATGAAATTTGTACTTTACTTGAACAGATACCTGCAAGAAACAAAAGGTGCTTTGTTGTGAGTAAATGAGAAGCAAACATTGCTGCATCAGCAGGTGCTTTTGCTATGTTTTGAGAAGCAAATACTGCTGCATCAGCAGGTGCTTTGGATAGGTAGTAAGCTGAAGATCACTGGTCGTAGCATAAAACAACCCTCCAGAGGGGAAGCCTTTGATGGACCGCACAATATGAAGCGTTGTTTGCAAATGAGATGTATGAGGTGCAGTTGTAGGGATGTAACTACCTTTTGATGAGTGATATATTCAGGTGAGATATTAGGGATAGGATAAGTAACAAAATCATGAAATATGGGGTAACTACAACGAGCAGGACTACAGCCACAGGAAGAAATATTTACTAGACTGAGAGAAAAATTTGTCTTTGTAGGGTGTGGTGTAAGCGGCATAACACAAGCATCATAAAACCCTTAAATGATCATATGTAAAAAAGCTCATGTCAATTGTTCAGAATGAGTTTTCCAAATTAAAACTGCAGTAGGTAGACGATTTTCCAAATTAAAAGGAAATGAATTGGCAATCTCAAGTAGGAGTTTGTGATTCCTTTCTACGACGACATTGGACTAGGGTGAGTACAAACAGGCAGTTTGTGCAAAATCCCGTGATTGTGGAACGAGGATTGACACTGATGTCTCAAGAACTCTGCTCACTATCAGTTCAAACAACCTATAGTTTAGTAGAATATTATGTGTTAACCATTCTGATGATTGTGGTGAAGATGGAACATACCCAAGTTTTATCAACATCAAGAACACCCATAACCTGGAATCTGAGCAGAAACAATCAAAGAAGCTATGTGTAACAGATAAAAAATCTGAGTAGAAACAATCAGAACCTGGAATGGGATTTCTAGCCTGATTATGTATGGTTCAATGCTACAAGCATATAATACAAGCAACATTGCCAGTATCAAACTCGATCCATAAATAGCAATGTGTCACCACCAAACAACTTGTTTCCAAACAATCTCATAAGAAAACATTAAACAGCATAAATGCACCTCAACAATTTTTTCTCTTTTCATCCATGACCATATGAGATTATCAAGAAACAACTACAGGGATTTTACGAAAGAAAGATTAGAGCAAATGAAGAAGATCTGCATACGTACACCATTTCCCTACAAACTCTACTTTTGTTGCACAAACTCAATTTCATCCATAATCAAATCCAAAAAATATATAAAATTTGATGGAGCCTCGATCCCACTCCTCCAGAAAATCCAGACAGAACAAAACACAATTAAGCCTTAAGAGGAATAAAGGACCAACTGGAGAAAATCATACGGGCTGTAGCCCAAGAGAAAGCCCATACAGGAAGAGCCAAATAAACAAAATGGAGGAAGAAAGTTAGAAGACGTAAGAAACAAACCTGGGACCCACATAACATAAAATGTTTGTCACTCTACCAACCTGCAGATGCGACATTAGACTACTACACATAGCATGAGATGCTCATGTCACTATACCAGATTGGCGCCGTCTGTGGGAACTTTTGTACGAAAAGCCACTACCAGAAAGATGGAGCAAAACAACAGCGATTCCCAAATTGACTACATTATGTATTAGCGTCTCCCCCCACGGGGGGCTTGATTGCCCCCGTTCCCGGACTACTGCCATGCTAGGCTACTCCCACAACCCAAGACTACCACGACGCCATGCTACCCCCCGCAACCAACCACTTCTGGCCCCGACGTGCCCAGGTGGCTAACCTTCAAACCCAGGTTCAGAGTTGGTTCATTAACTTTACGTACCCCACCCCATGTACGTAGAGATTTAGCCTATCAAATGACCATCACCATGAGCAAGAACTTCTACAAAAATATCCAACACGAAGTCGTGACCCTAGCTTCTGCTGTGCCCAATCGCCGACCCAAATATTTTGAGTAGAAGGATCCACGACAAACATCAAGTCTTTTATGTTACAAATGAAAATGACACCTATTTCGGGGCAACCACGTGCAAAGTCTTCATCTTGACACTAACCAGCTCCACCCATGATTGGTTCCTGTCACTTTTGGAAGAATCCATATGGAGCTTCAGCGAACTTGTGATTCAGTTCTCGCAAGCTTTTGCGACCCAATAGCAAGTAGACGGAGCCCATGTTCACTTACTAAAACCAAATTACCAAAGGATTCCAGAAGAACCACTATGCGATTATTTGTGTAGATTCAACCAGGCATGCACCGAAATGCCCGGGTTGTCCCTCCCCCTGAGAATCAATGCTTTGCTCCACGGACTCCAGTATGGTCCCCTGGCATCTCCCTTAATGGACGACCCCTCAATTACCCACGACAGATTGAGCAAAGTGTGTGAGAGACATGTCCACTTAGAAGAAATGGCAAAACCATCCCGAACAGAGAAAATGTATCCAGATCCCCATACGCTCTGCAGACCATGGCGACCCGAGGAAAGACAATGCAACCCACCTGCCAACACTCTCATAAAAAAATGTAGATGATGGTCCGCGATGGCAGAAGTACACTGAATACCACTCAGTTTGGGTTTGCCGAAGTGATATCTGGAGAGCCATCGGACCACTCGGACTCCTGGTAGCTCTCAAAGGAATGAAGCCTAGCAACAATAGGAGGAATCCAGGGTGACATTGCCAATTTCATAAGGACAACAGGCATTCCACAGAGGACTGCCTAAACTTAAAAGATGAGCTAGAGCGGTTGGCCATAGAGGGCTACCTGGATGAATAGCTACAACCAAGCGCCATAAGTCTCAGCACTAAATATGCGTGCCCCAGGAACAACAACGGATACAGTAAAGAGAATGATCCTAAGGGAAAAAATCCCCACAAAAGAGTCTTTAATGCCCTTTTATTTCCCCCTCTGGTAAACCAAAACAAGAATAAAGGCTGCTTTTGCTATTTATTGTTTCCCGTAAACGTGCCTGAGCTTTCCTTTTAGGAAAGCGGATAAGGCGCTACCGATCTTCAATGCCTGTTGTTAGTAGCTCTTCTTTTTGCAGCTATGAGTTATGAGCTATTGAGCTACTGAGTTCTCGTAGCTATTCGTTAAAGCAGGATCTATCCTTTTCTTCCCATTCTTATGAGCTCCTTTCTTCCTCTTTATCTCTTCTATCTCTTGTTTCTCTCTTGTATCTCTCTTCTTTTTCTCTTCTTATGAGCTATTCATTTTAGGAAATAGAAACTAACCGTATGAGAAAAGAAAGCAGTGAAGGTTCCAGCAGATAGCCTACGTGAACCCGGGACCTCCCAAGCCCCCAATCCAATTCAGTGGCGACGATCTTTAGACAAACAAACCCCACAACCACCCCATGGTAATCTCTGCATAGATAAGCAAATATATTGTCAACAAAATCTTTGTAGATCAAGGAAGCACCTCGAATATCTTATCCTTAGATGCCTAACAGCGAATGCAGATATCCAAAAGACAATAATATCCTTAAAGGATTCGGAGACGCCGAGGTCAGTGCCACTAGAACTGTGGAACTACTCACCACATTCGGACAAAAACAACAAAAGAAAACCCTCCAAATTACCTACCTGATCGTGGAAGCCCCTTTCTCTTACAATGTAAGCTTGGGGCATCCTAGCCTCTTTCATCTTAAAGCAATAGTATCCACCTACCACATGGTAATGAAGTTCCCCATGGATCATGGAACAAAGAAAATTCAAGCCAACCTCCGAGTTGCAAGTATTTGCTACGAGACATCCCTAAGCAAGAAAAATCCATCCAGGGGAAGGAGCCCACTGGGTCACACAGAAGGAAAAAAAAACCACAAAAACATTCCATCTCTCTGAGCCTGGTCCATCGATCCCCCCGGGTTAAAGGAAATCCCCATAAAAAAAGACAACCTAGAAAAGATTATTCTTGTAGGAACAGAACTGGATCCCAGGCTAGAGGGGAGATTAGGAGAAAATCTGGAAAATTGAGAGAAAGAAATCTCTTGTAAGAATCTTAGAGAAAAAGAAGAGAGAAACTGTGAACTTGCATGGGAGAAAGAGGGATCACCCCTGTATTATTTGTGGAGGATTTTATGCTCATATTAGTTTTTTAGAATATTTTGTATTTATATTATTTTCCCGCGTCTCGAATCGTGATTATTAATTTGTTGTCAACCATATAAAAATTGTCTCTAGCAGGTCAAAATCTGACCACACCAAAATTTTACTCTAAAATCTATCATGTATCTTATTTGACACCTGCCTAACTTGTTTCTTGGCAACAAAAACAAATTATATGAAGGATATGGTACATATTCAACTCACTATCAACAAGTATATGATGGAAGACATTCCTTTTTTTCAATGATACTAATTGGCTTACAAACTTACCTGTTTGGCTCAATTCCAACCAAATCACTGTCATCACTTCGAATTTACACAAAATAGGACTAAAACACTGCATTGAACATTCCAAAGTCTACTTCCCAATCTTAAACACTTAACTGAAACAGAACAAAACATAAAAGCTACCTGTCGAAAACACCCTAATAACATAAACTACGTTAAGTAATCGAAGATCCAGTCATGGTTAGAGGCAACAGACATGATGCAAGAAGGGTCCTCCTCAACGACAAATAGGCACCAGTTCACATGCTGGTTCACCTTAAAGATTGGAGCTTTCTCTTCCCCTTCGTTGTCGCGGACGATTATGGGATGTATCGCAGTGTGTCCAGGTTTAACAACCCAATTCCCATCTGCTGTTCGGACTGGCGGATCTATTGTGAAAATGGAAATGAGGCAACTTGGATACTTGAGCCCCTGCTTGTATGCCCATGCATACATGCGCAAGGACATCCTTGTGGGTATCTTGCCTACGGGACGGCGACGCGCAACGGATTTTAGTTCTCCATGGCTAAAACTGGTACACATCAGCGAGAAGGAACAATGAGAACACGGCCGAGGGGAAGACTTGGCTAGGGTTGTGGATTTGAAAAAAAAAGATTTTATATGTATTTGTGGAGGACAATTTTGTAATCTCACGTTATTTGTCAAGTGTTGTAGGTAGTCTGCCATGATATCCACAAATACCAAACGAGGGCATTCGCTGAGCCAGTATTCAGCTTGACCACTACCAAACGTAGGTCAAAAAACTTGGTGCTAGAGTTAACATGGAGTTGACTACAAACACGGATAACTACAAATAGGACACCAAACGCACCCTAATTAGTTTGACATATCATCCACATAAAGCAATAGAAACACAGAATAATGTTCAAAATACAGAAAGTACAAACATGTATTATAGTTGTTTCTGTTAAAACATAAACTAGTCATAAAAGAATCAAATCTTTTATACCACTGTTGTGGTGCCTGCTTTAAACCACATTAAGACTTTTTTAATAAACGAATATGATCAAGTTTTTTCTTAACAACAAATCTAAGTGGCTGATCCATATAAATTTTCTCTTTTAATTAACGATTCAGGCAAGTTGTTTTAACGCCTAGCTCTTCTAGCTCCAAGTTAAAACAAACAATAGATGCTAATATAATTATTATGGTTTTGTATTATATTACGGGAAAGACTATTTCATTAAAATCTATTTCTTCTTTTGTTAAAAAACCTTTGACCAATAGCCTAGCCTTAAAAGTACATGGATCAGAAGCTAAATTCTCTCATTCAGCTTGAAAATTCATTTAAACCCACTGGTTTATGTCTAATTGGACCAGGTCCCAAGTGTTATTTTTCCTGATTGAGGCCATTTCCTCTTCAATGGCTTCTTACCACCTTTCTGACTCCTTACTCCTTATAGCTGCTTCAAAGCTTTCAGAATCTGATGCATCAAGTTACTCACCTGTAATGAAAGCAAACTCAATTGGTTCTGCAAAGTTTGCATACCTGGGAGGAGGTTTTAATAACCCTCTTGCCCCTATTCAAAGCAACACTATGGGTATCTAAAGATTCAAAGTGATTAGTTTCAGTATGATAATCTATTTGAGGATCCTGAATTTCATCAGGTGGTTCCTCAATATATTCTTGTTTTTTGATAAAGTTTTCCTGTCTAGCTTCACCTCAATGGAGTCTTACTATGCGTGTGCAGCCTTAGTGATCTATGCAAAATTGTTAGTCAAGCAAGGAAAGTCTAATTCATTAAAGATAACATCTCTACTGACAATTTTCTTCAAACTAGAAACACTTTTGTCCCACAACCTATATCCTTTTGTTCCTTTTTGATAACCAAGAAAGACACACTTAATGGAGCTAGGATATAACTTTTCAGACTTGTTGTGTACATAAGCAACACAACTAAACACCCTTAAATGTTGCGAATTCAGTTCTCTATCAGACCATACAATTTCAAGACATTTGAAATAGAGTGCATTAGATGTACTTCTATTTATCATATAAGTAGGTGTATACAAAAGCTTCACCCCAAAATTACTTTTTCAAACCAAAATCACACCTTACTTTATTTATCCAAGTTTTGTTTTATTCTTTCAGCTACTCCATTTTGTTGTGGAGTATACCTAACAGCTTTGTACCTAGTGATTCCATGCTTAGTGCACAAGTTATCAAATAAAGAATTACAGAACTCTAGGACATTATCAGTTCTAAGAAATTTCACTTTCCTATTAGTTTGGTTTTCAACTAATATCTTTCGCTCTTTGAACTTAGTAAAAGCTCGATCCTTGGTTTGCAGAAAAAACACCCAAAGTTTTTTACTAAAGTCATCAACCAAAAAGATAAAATATTTATTCCCACCATGTGTGGGAATAGTTTCCATCCCCTATAAATCAGTATGTAAATATTCAATCACATTCTTAGACAAATGTATGCCCTTTGGAAACTGAAACTATGTTGTTTCCCTAACACACAGGATTCACAAAAGTCAAGTTCAGAAACCATATCCTTTCTTAAATAACCTTGAGAATGCAGAAAAGACAGGCCTTTTTGACTCATGTGTCCTAGCCTCAAATGCCACAATTTAGTGTTTTCATAAGTAAGGTTATAAGTGCAAAGTTTTAACAGTTTCTTGATGTTTCCCTTCTAGAAAATATAGTTTGTTTTGCCTTTTAGCAGTTAGCACAAACCTTGTATTCTTAAACACATTAAGCAAACCATTTTTAGCATGGAAAGAGCATCCAGTTTCATCTTAAGCACCCAAAGAAATAAAGTTTCTTTTTAAAACTTGTATATACCTAACTTCAAATAAGCATACACTCCTACCATCACTCATCAACAGATTTATAATCCCTATATCATTTACAGAACGCTTATTTTGGTTGCTAATATACACAACTCTTATCTTTTACTCATCAAGTTTTTTAAATCAGTGCTTGTGTGGCTCATTTAAAATGTACACCTTGAGTCTAAAACCCATCAGAATAGGTAAGATCTTCAAAAATAGTAAGGACTTCAGAAAATAATCAGAATTAAATAGCACATCACCAGCATCATCATGATTTCCTAAGTTAGCCACATTAGACTTATGTTTTTCATACTGTTTCCTAAGCAAACTGTAGCAATTTCTTTTGAGATGTCCTGTCTTATGTCATAAATGACTTCATTTCCTTATAATTGTTGTTCCTATTATTGTTTTCTTTCTTCTTGTTCAAAAAGTCTGATATTTTTTTATAAGCCAAATTTCATTAAGTACAAATAAATTATGTATAAGGAAGGAAGAAGAAAGGAAATACAAAAAGTACAAAAGTGCTCCTATGTACACTAGAAGGTATCAACTAGATAGTATCTTTGAGATTGATCTGAATAACATGTTTTTTCTTCATACCCTCCCTCTGGTATAGCTAAGACTGATTTGATACATGTCTGACCTATCGTCATGGTAGATCACAAAGTATCTCGGCATTCAGATCATCGCCATCATCCGCTCTTCACCAAAACAAAACGTTATAACTTTCAACTTATCGATTCCCATTGTAAGAATATTGGTACACAACTTGGTTAAATTTGGTGAGCTATCCCTGTAGTGAGTGAAGGAGTGGTACTCCGAGTATACATGCATATCAAATCAAAACCAAGAAATAACTAGAAGAACCAATCTAAGCAATGGGCAGAGTTTCTTTTGAAGCACGGATCTCATGAGTATCAGTGGTCCCTGGATCTTCATGAGCCTCAGTATGATGGAGGCTCCCTTGAGTTCAGTTGAGTTGATATCCTATATTCCATTCTGGATACAACCTAGAGGCTACAATGTCCAATCAAACAATGTGTAGGCAAAGTTGTTCTTTCTCTTGGTTTTGATCCACATCCAAGTTGATCTTTTGATATTCTCACAGATCAGAGTTGTGTATGGTTGAAATGCTCTGAAGTGGCATCTGTTCCTTGCCAACCAGATGTTTCGGACCGTTGAGAACTTAATTTTTCTCCGTGCTTGTTGGTTGGTCAAGGGGGGCCATAGTGCAGTAAAGTTTTCTAGTATGGGGAACTGATTTGTAAGGACATCAATGTGTTGTGATTGCTGAAATTGTAGTCATATAAGAAGCTCCTTCCAAAACTGTACCGCATAAAACTGGAAAAGAATAAATATGGCACAATTTCAAAGTCGAAGATGGTTTAAATCCAAAAGAGAATACAATTCTCACAATACGTGAAAACATAAAAATTCATAAACCAACTTATCTTAATACAAAGGAGGTTAAGGCCTTTATATAGCATAGCTAATATTAGAATTTGAATAAAATTCATGCAAAATTAATAAGGAAATTTCAAAGTAACTAGGAAAGTAATCTATGCTAGAAATTGGACCAAATACATGTATGCTAGAAATTGGACCAAATACATGTCCTAGGCTAAGAAGGAAGTTAGGACATGATTTTATTTTTATTGTTGGACACCAAAACGTGTCTTGGAGCTTCCTTATGACTCTTGGTCTTGTAAGAAAGCTTCTTGAATGGAAAAATGATTGTTGGTTGTGAAGGAAACATATTTTCTTAGCTAAGGAGACAAAATCCCTAAATTGTAGGAACTTTCCTTTTTGCCACTTTTCTATATTTCTTCCACGTTTTTAGGTCTTTCTCCATGATGGTTTGGGCCTTTGACTTCACCTCTTGGGCTAGACAATGAACCTTAATGGGCCGGGTCTTCTCTATTGGGCCGTGGGGCCCATTTGACCATTTGTGCCATGGGATCCGAAAATTCCAAATGTCATATAGCCCACATTTTCTTGAGCTTTCCATTCATGCCCTCCAGAATTTCTTAGCATTCATCATTGTGTTAGGCTCATCAGACATAATTAGTTTATCATGTTGTTTGGCAGGCTTCATGGTCTTCGCAAGTTCATTTACACCTTCAACGGGCATCATGAGCTCGTCCTCTCCGTCCTTGGGGTCGTGACCTTCTTGTTTGGGCTTGGGTGCAACTTGGGTTGCTACACATGATGATGAAAGATTTGGGGGTTTAGTAGTTTATCTAAAATAGTTTTGGCTTAAAATAAGTAAAATCAAACAAACTTTTATTTCTCTATTTTAAAGTTATCAAAAGACTTTGGGAGAAGCTCCACTCGAACAATGCAAGTACAATAATTGGAAGTTTTTATGGTTCTAAAGATAAATCCAAATGTAGAAACTCTTGTTTGGGCCTCTCCTTGAAGTGTCCAAATCGAAAAATCAGTCCTATCATGAATGGGCTCCGGCTCCGGCATCTAAGATATTTTTGTTAAGCAACGTACCAAAAAGAAAGTTATGTCTTGAAAGAAACCAGACCAGCGGGTTGATTTTTCGTGCATAATATCTCGTGAGGAGAGGGGGCGACGTGGAGGCATCCGATTGGCTAGATAAACGATAAGAGTATTGTGTCCACAATTCCCCGCTGCTTCCAATTATATATCTTCACCACATCCACTGAAATACGGTTCATAATCCTTCTTACGTACTGATACATTCCATTTTACTCGAGAGAAATTTGCAGCTTGGAGCAGAATCAAACCATGGCTGCCGTAGCTGGAGTGAGCATCAT
>JAOWBN010250244.1:0-11636 GCA_028565015.1 Pinguicula moranensis | reverse complement strand
AAATGGCCTCTTTGTATAATTATAAGGGTAAGGCCGCGTACATCAGACCCCCCCCCCCCCCGACCCCAACTTAGTTGAGAATATACTGGGTAAAGTTTTGTTCTCAATTCTAATATGGTATCAGAGCAGTGTTTGATCCTCAAATCCAACATTGAGTTCAACATCTATCGGATTTGATTCATCAATGGGCAAATCCAATGACAAGATATCCCGGCAGCATCAGAGACAAGTCACACCTTGGACGATCTGTCAACAAAAAAAACTCCTCAAATAACTTCATCCATCGAACAACATTCAGACAGCCACAATGGCATGAAAATGGGTGATCACAACTATTCATTGTGGTCCAAACTCATGCAATTGGCAATCGGGGAAAAGGGTCGTCTACATCAATCACATTACCAGTGATCCTCCATCCGCAGCCCCCACAAATCCAGAATTTCAAAAATGGGAACAAGTCGATCTAAATGTTTGTTCCTAGATTCTTCAATCAATTTAAGCAGAACTGCTAAACTTTTGTTGATTATCCTACGTCCAATGAACTCTAAGAAGTGCTAGCAACAACTCATATTAGTGGGAGTGATTCACTACAAAATTATGACCTCACGGTCAAAGTCAATCGTCAATTGCAGGGTTTAGCACAATTGAGACCATGTCTCTACAGAGAATTTGGAGAGAGATTGACCGTCGACAGTCGAATCCCATGACATTGGTGCCGGACATAGCCATATTCAACCGAATTTGACAGGACATTCAACTATTCCAATTACTAGCCAGAGTAAATGATGAATAGGATGGTATAAAATGGGATTTGCTTAAGGCGCATTCCATTGTGATGTGGCACACCTGGATATATACTCAATCCAGCAAAGAATGGTGGCGGCATGTCATCAAAAGGCATTGGGAGTGGATTTGACATCAGATCTTGGTAAAATTTGACCGCACAAAGGGCAAAATCTTCATCCCGAGCAGGAGAGTTGGACAAATCCAAGCTCTAGTGCACGGATCATCAAAAAAAAGGGCATTTGACCAAAGGGTGTTTCAAACGAAATGGTTACCCAGAATGGTGGCCAAACGTGAAGAAACGAGTAATGAAAGGCAACATTGTAACCACCGTAGTTGGTAACACCGGTGTCACCAACAAATGCTATGGAGACCGATAAAATTTTGGGTTAGGTTTTGGTGCGGTCACCACTACCAATGGGAGAAGCGGTGGAGTCGACAAGACGACAAAAGGTAAAGGTTTTGGTTTTGGGAATGAGAAATTGTTCTCAAACCCCTATTATTCGGCGAGTTTACATATCCTTATGATTTCCTTGTCCTTATAGATACGTCCCCATAGTCCAATGATATTCCGATACAGACCCATGGCATTCAAAAATCCAAGATACAGCCACAAAACTTTCCGCAAAACGATACAGCCCAAGCATTCTACAGAAACCCAAATACACCTCCAAAGCTCTCTAAAATCACAGACACCTCACCAGATTTGTCCGAAACTTCCAATACACCCCTAAATTTCTCCAAAACTTCTTATACGCCCTTAGAGTTCTCAAAAATTACTAATATGCCACCAACCATTGGTAAGACACCCCATTAGCTGTTTGAATGATTGTTTATTGAGGCACTAATGATGTGATGATATCCTCAGAGGAGTTGCTCATAGTGTCAGTGGTCCCACAGTCAAAGAGCCATTACCCTCGAGTTTTTGGGTTTTTCACAAGCGGAGTAGGCAGTGAATGGGGTGATCCCGCCATAATCATTATTAAGAGCGAGATCAAAACATCCGGGCCAAAAAAATTTGGGATTTGCAAAGCACGTCTTTGATCCTTTCTTTTTACAAGGTTAGACTTTTGATCCCTTCCTAATTTACATAGCCTAACACTCTCCTCAAGTTGGGTTGTCGGGTCTCTGATACCCAACCTGCACAAGACTTCATGAAATGATTGCCCGGTTACTGCTTTGGTCAGTATATCTGCCAGTTGATCTCTGATCGTACAAAAGGTAGACACATAGTTCTTTCTTCCATTTTTTCCTTTATGAAATGTCTGTCTATCTCAATATACTTGTTGCGATTATGTTAAAGCGGGTTTTCTGAGATGCTGATGACAATTTTGTTGTCACACATGAGTAGGATGGCTTCATTCTCTGAAAACCCTATTTCAGCCACCAACTTTCTCAACCATAGTACTTAAGCCAACCCTCTTGCTATGCCTTTGAACTCTGCTTGTGCACTAGAGAGAGCTACCACCTTTTGTTTTCTACTCTTCCATGTCACAAGGTTTCCTCCAAGTATCGTAAAATATCCTGAGGTGGACCGTCTGTCAGTTTGACTTTCGGCCCAATCAGCGTCAGTGTACGCTTGGATTTTTAAGTTCCCATTCTTCTTAAATATGATTCCTTGTCCTGCTGTTCCTTTTAAGTATCTGACAATCCTCAAAGTTGCTTCCATGTGTGCTTCTTGTTGTTTGTGCATAAATTTGATAACCACTCCTACTGAATATGCAATGTCAGGTCTGGTGTGTGATAAATAAATCAATTTTTCCACCAGTCGTTGATATTTTACTTGATCTGCAAGCGGAGACCCATCTTCTATCCTCAATTTATGATTTGCCATCATCGGTGTATCAGTGGGCTTACAGTCTATTAGGCATGTTTCAGCTAAAAGATCTAGTACATATTTTTTCTGAGAAATGAAGATCCCTCTAGATGTTCGTAGGACTTCAATTCCAAGAAAATATTTTAATCTCCCCAAATCTTTCATCTCCAATTCTCGAAATAGGTTTTCCTGAAGCTTCATGATTTCCTCAGTATCTTCTCCAGTAATCACCATGTCATCTACATAAATAATCAGACAGGTAATCAGGTTTTTTTTCCTCTTTAAGAACAGTGTATGGTCTGAGTTGCTTTGTGTGTATCCATACTTTTGCATAACTATATTGAACCATCCGAACCACACTCCTGGGGACTGCTTTAGACCTTACAAAGCCTTTTTTAACTTGCATACTTCTCCCTTCTGAAAATGATCTGAAAAACCGGGTGGAGGTTCCATGTACACCTCCTCTTTGAGATCTCCATGTAAAAAGGCATTTTTTACATCAAACTGGTGTAGTGGCCAATCTCGGTTTGTAGCAATTGAGAACAGTACTCGGATTGTGTCAATTTTTGCCACTGTTGAAAAAGTTCCGAGTAGTTAATGCCATATGTTTGAGTGTATCCTTTGGCTACCAACCGGGCTTTATATCTTTTAATTGTGCCATCTGCTCTCTATTTGATGGTAAATACCCATCTGCATCCAACAGGTTTCTTCCTTGCAGGCAACACACATTTCTCCCATGTTCTATTTTTGTCAAGAGCAACCATTTCAGCATTCATTGCCTCACGCCATTCTCTACTCTCCTGGTCCTCCTGCATTGTTCTAGGGGCTTTCTCAGAGTGCACTGCTATAAATAACTGGGTTGTCGAAGATAGACTCCCCCCGGCTAGATTAGCCACAGGGTACCTGGATGCTCGTGGGATGTGTTCAGGCTCATACCGCTTTGGAGGAATACCCCTTGAGCTCCTGTGTGGCAGGATGTACTGATCTAGTGGCGCTTCTGGTTATTCTGCAAGATCAGACTGACTAGCTAGCATAATGTCAGATAAAGAGTTATCATCAGGGGCACTTACCTCAAGATATTCGGTTGAGGATGGAGCGTGGTTGGTTGGCAGTGAGGGCTGTTCTATGTTAGCAGATAAATCTTCATGAGCCTCCTTCCGTTCGACCACTTCAACCGGACCAAGTAACCAACTGAGATGATCAATAGATGTCTCCCCCTGATCAGCTGAGTAGGTAGCATAAAAGTATTTTGTTTCAAGAAAGTCGCAGTCAATGATAACATACATCCGTTGAGTAGATGGATGAAAACACTGATATCCTTTTTTATTGATCCCATACCCCACGAAGACACACTTAAGAGCACATGGGTCTAACTTGGTTGGCTCAGATTTGGGGATATGAACATAAGCTGAGCACCCAAAAACTTTTGGTGGTAAAGCAAGAGCATGGGGGGATGTTTGTATGAGTAGCCAGGGTTTCTATAGGTGTTTGAAGTTTGAGGATTTTTGTGGGAAGACGGTTTATAAGGTATGTGACAGTGGTGACAGCCTCAGGCCAAAAAGGCTGAGGAACTCGAGACTCAATCATCATGGCTCGGGTGGTTTCAAGAATCAACCAATTTTTTTGTTCGGCCACGCCATTTTGTTGGGGAGTGTGGGAACAAGTTGTTTGATGAACAAGGCCTTTTTCGGAGAAGAATTGTTTCATAGGGTGATTGACAAATTCTCCGCCATTATAAGAACAGGGGATCCGAATTTTCTGTTGGAACTGGGTCTCAATCATAGTATAAAACTCACGAAATCTTTTAAACACTTCAGATTTATGTTGAAGAAAATAAACCCATGTCATCCTAGTGCAATCATCTATGAAGAGCAAGAAATATCCAAAATTACCCATACTGGGCCCGGGTCCCGGTCACCATACATCAGAATGAACTAAGAAAAAAATAGTACTAGTACGGGTATTATTCGATAAATAGGAATGACGATGGGTCTTTGCTAAATAGCATGTATCATATGAAAGATCTATGTTCTTTGTGAACAAATTCAAAAAACGTAATTTGAGATAACCAATGGATGGGTGTCCCAGACGCCTGTTCCACAGCCAGACCTGTTGATTAGACATGCCCTTCGCAAGCATCGGAGAACTCAACAGCTCATCAACATAGTACAACCATCCCTGCGTAGTGCCACATCCAAGGATCTCCCGTATCCGAATATCCTGCTATAACAAAAATGAGGATAGATTAGCACACGGAAATTCAATTGCTTTGTCACATTACTTATAGTAGAAGCTTGCAGGACATAAATGGCACATAAAGACAATTTTTTAATTTGAGATTGGGTGAAATCTCAATGGTTCCGGCGCCAGCTATTGGGGAGACACCCCAATTGGTTGTCTGAATAATTTTTGTCTAGGACTCAGAAGGTGTGATGATATCTGCTAAGGAGTTGGTCATAGTGTCAGTGTCCCCACAGTCAACAAGCCACCGTCCCCCGGAGTTTGGAGAATTTTTAGCAGCAGAATAGGCAATGGATGGTGTGATCCCATCATAATCATCATTTGGAGCGAGATCAAAGCATCCGAGGCTAAAAAATTTGGGAGTCCCTGAGTTCAATTTTTTTTTGGGATTTTTCAGAATTTTTTGGGATTGATGGGGTGATTTCTGAGATTTTGGGGACTACTGGTGTTTTTTTAGATTTTTTGGACTGTTGTGGTGTTTTATGGGATTTTTGGAAGTTATGGGGTGAATTTCGGAATATGTGGGTCTGCCGGGGTGATTTAGGAGAGTGTTGGAAGGTTGGGGAGTTCATTTGATATTTTGGAAGTTCAGGGACAGCGGGGCAATATGTACGAAATGCTGGGGGTGTTTATGGAGTTTTGGAAAGTTCAGGACAGGTTCAAAAAGTTTGGAATATTTTGGGATGAATTGAGATTTCTAGTAACATTCGGGAGACGCAACGGAACTTCAGGAGAACCTGAGGACTTATCTGCAAATACATAAGACGTTGAAGGGTCGAATTGCAACACTTTTGTATTAGGGTTCGAGACATTTGAGAATGTCTCAAACTCATTACCTGCGCCATTCTCCTCTGCGGGGGTTCTGTCCACCACGGCCAGGGCTCCAAACCATTCGCTGTTTGTTGGTTTCTGCCGCCGCTGGTGAAGGCGTCACTGTTTCCCACGGTGGTGGCGCCAACGCCTAGCTTCCAGCTTTGTCCTTAAAATACCAATCGGGGAAACCAATTTTCTTGAAACACCGGTCGGTCGAATGGTCGGATCTCTGGCAGTCGGTGCAATAAAGCTTAGACTTGTCAATATAACCGCTCCAGGAGGATGATTTGTCCTGATCTGACCGGGACTTCACCACAAATCCCCCTCCAACTTTGTGAGATACCTCGCCTCTGGCGAGTTGTCCGGGATTGAGGATTTGGAGATGGGTTGTCTCTCGACGGAATGCGTAAGCCATTTCAACAGAGGGCAGGGGTCAGATTTGAGGAGATCGCTTTTCGTAGCATCGAATTTGGGATCAACTCCGGCAAGAAACTGGAATAATCAACAGGAGGAATTCTGACAAGTATTCTAACCTAAACGAACTTCAATTCAAACCAACGTCTCAATTACATGTTATATTGTCTACTTATAGCATCGAAAACAACTCACAACATTCCTATCTTAATTGCTGCAGTTGGGCATTAAACACGCATGCTTATGCTTAAAAGGCATATCAATCAAAATTAAAACAAGGAATTAAACTAGCGATGCATCTTGAAGGCATTGTCTTTAAATTGAATCTCGTTCAGGAATGCAGACAACGCCTTCAATGTCCTTCACTCTGTCCCGGATGATTGTTAGATTTTGCTACTGTCGATGATCTTCCAGAATACATCTACTGTAGCGTCGATCCTTTGTGCCTGCGATACATCACTCTCCCATCTAAATGGAACTTTGTGGCTAAGAAGGCTGGGCTTCATATGGCTAAGACTTATATTTAGATAACTAGCCCTGACAAACTGAATGTAGAAACAAAGAATTTGGTAGTAGACAGAAAGAGGAAGATGGCCGACTTAGTACTTACCACCACTAGAAAGGATGTTGACTATCTCAATCGTAGCAGAGTTGGGAACTTTGAGAGATGAGGAAGGGTGGCAGGAACTACTACTTGAATTGAGGAAGGGTGGTTACAAGAAACTAAGGGTTAGTCCGATGGGGGCAAGTAAGTCCTGATATGGGATATAGAAGGTCAGGAAATTGAAAAGCTATTGAAACTTGACTTAGAATGGATGATAAAATAGGTAGCCCAACTTTCCCTTTGGACAGATCGTCTTGTGAGGAAAGAACACCTCTAATGGATGAGGATCTATGGGATTCCCTACAGTGCGTGGAAGAGTAAAATATTTGAGGAATTAGTCGCAAGGGTTTGCAAACTTATTCAGGTAGATGAAAGCACTATCAACAAATCCTATATCGAGGTTGCACAACTTCTGGTAAAGAAGGACCATCACAGGATTATCAATGAAATTATTGTTGTAGATCTTATTAGAACAAATCTAATAGTTAAACTAAATACGAACGAATCATACATTTAATGCGGAAACATATAGAACCGTAATCTTCCGACTGATTATATCACGAACATGAACAAAGAGTCTACCAGAGTCTCCTTTTAAGCCACGTACTTAGATCTCTGCTTTCAAAGATGTTAAAGCAACAATTCAAGAGAAACTGTATATATGTTTCTGAGTCTCAACAGTTGAGAATAAGAATTTTGTAGTAAATCTGCGTACTGAATGCCCAATTTATAGGGAGACTTTAGGATTTAGTAAATAACGTATAATTACATAATTGAAGCTAATTGGGGTAGTAGAATCTCACTCTAATTAGAATTTTTAATATTAGGTAATTAATAAATAATTACCTTAATTAATTCTATTAGACTTATTTACATATTTTGTTTAACAACTCCACTCAGCTACATAAGCCGTATTACAAAATATATATTTTTAAATCTCCCGATACTTTATACGAGAAATGAGTCGTGCGACCATAAAGTAACTAGTAGTGTCATATTAAGTCATCATCTAACTAACATGATACTTTCAAAGCGACGATATCCCGAATTCTCTTTGCATCACCGATAGTTACGTATCCTTTTAAACTATACAATATTTGGTTACATACTTAATATAACTACCATGGAAAATATGGTAATTCTAGATAGATTGTTTCTTATACACTAATGACTCTCTGAATCAATTCGACTATTTTCCTATCGTGGTCCGCTGGATTATATAAATCTTAACCCTTGGATGACACATTAAAGTAGCATCATCAAGCCATAGCTCTAAGTTAAAGAGTAACATCTAAGTGGACACACGTATATCCATGTGATCACACAATGACAATCAGGAGATTATTTTTTCATATTCACAATGGTCGTTCTATAGTACACGCAGTATAATATGTGTGTCGTAGCATGACTCCCACTAGCGTGGGCATGTCACTTACATATCCATGTGAATTGTAGCCATTGATAAATACATTTAGTCTTTATCCTCTACATTCGGCTTTAAAGCTTTAATGTGAAAACCCAAATATTTCACATTCAATTTACTTAGAACCTTATTTCAAACCTACTGAAGCTACTGTTGCATAACATTTATCAGTCTCATCCTTCATGCTACACATGCATAAAGGCAATTTCTCGTGTGATAGGACCAATCATTAAGTTTTATGTAACATTTATTATGTCTTATTAAATGATTGCATACACGTGAGTATTGCTCAAATGAAAAGAAAAAAGTCAATTTTATTTCATAATTAATTGTTACAAAAACATGTCCTTATCATTTACAAGATGTACTCAAACCATACGTAATCCAAGACTTAGGACATGAGCTCTAAACACATATTTAGGAATGGGTTTGGCCATCGGATCGGCAATCATTTTGTCAGTAGAAAGATACTTGATACTTATATCCACTTTATTGATAGCATCTCGAACAAAGTGGGAACCTTTCTTGGATGTGGTTTATATTTTTATGGAATTTTGGATCCTTATCAAACTGAATTGCTGCAGTATTGTTGCAGTTCATTTTTACAGGATTATGAAGCCTTGAAATCAAATCTAAGTACTATAGAAAACCTTTAAGCTAAAGTGCCTCTTGTCTGCTACGTTGCATGTGACAAATTCTATTTTCATAGTTAACAAAGCGACGCAACCTTAGTTCTTGTTGCACCAATATATGGATCCTCTACCAAGGATAAAGACATCCAGAGGTTGACTTTGACTCATCCAAATCACATCCCCAATCGGTATCCATAAAACCCTCAAAATACAAGTCTCGATCTTGATAGCATAGAATTAGATCGGTCGTTAAATGAAAGTAACAAAAGATCTTCTTGATTGCTTACAAATGAGTAGGCCCCGAGTAGCTTTGGTAACAACTCACCAACCAAACCGTGAAGCAAATGTCCGACCGTGTACATAATATGGCGTATATCAAACTCTCAATAACGCTTGCATTGGGAACATTGCTCATTTCTTCCTTTTCTTTATCTGTTTTTGGGTATTGATTGAAGCTTAGTGCCAGACCCTTATCAACGGGGGTGTAATAAGTTTAGAGTAATGTATCCTGAATCTCTCTATGATTTTGTTTATATATACCTATTGGGACAAATCCAACATTTTCTTAAAACGATTTCTGCATATCTCTACGCCTAGGACATAACTAACTTCACCCATATCCTTCATCTTGAAGACGGGGGATAGCCGCTATTTGGTGGCGTTGATCATTCCCATGTTGCTTCAGCCAGTAGTATGTCGTCAACATATACGGAGAGAAACATGATTCCTTCCTTTGTCTCTAGGACATATATGTATTGATCTTCATTTATCATAGTGAAGCCATACGAAGTAATGGCCTCATTAAATCTGAAGGACTATTTAAGTCCATATATGGATCTTGTAAGACGACATGCCTTGTCATCTTGACATACTGAGACGAACCCAATAGGTTGATCCATGTAGATCTCTTCCTCAAGTGCATCTCTACGTCCACTTGGAATAGTTCGAGATCCAAATGGGCAACTAGGGCTAGAAGTAGTTGAATAAAGGCAATCCTCACCACAAGAGAAAATGTCTCTCCATAGTCTATACCCTCGATTTAGGTAAAAAAATTCGCCACTAGTCAGGCTTTAGACCGCGTTTGTTTGCATCGAGTTCATTTCATCCTTCATGGCACTTAGCCATTTTTCTCTATCGGGTAAATCCATAACCTCATTATAAGAGGTGGGCTCTCATATTTTCAAAGGGCACAGAAGAATACGTTTTCTTTTATCTGAAAGTATCACGAGGAATTCTTCCACGTTCACTTCTTTAGATAAAAACCTCTTCAACTTGTCTGGTTGGAGTTTGCTCCCACTATCCCTTTGGCTCATGGGGCTGACGGTGTGAAGAGGGACACTCCCACTAACCCTATGGTTCATGGGGCTAGTTATCACATCGCCATGGCCTAGATTTTGAGAATTAATCTTGTTTCTCGGCATGAAAGGCTGAGGACTTACCTTTCTTTCATTTTGACCCTCAGTTTCGTCAGACATGAAGTGTGGAGGATTTACCTCTCTTTCATGTTGGCCCTCATGTGGTAAGCTCCCACCTCGGATAAGTGGGATTACACTATTCTGGGTGGTTTGGTGAATCATATCCCCCCCCCCCCCCACACACACACACCCACACACACCAAGAGATAGTAACAAGTATTGTTGCAACTCATACAACTGACCATTCTATTTTATTTCAATTCATTAGGTTTCTAATGTAATTGACCATTCAATCATGCAATTCAAACATTCAACTGCAAATTAAAAGTTCTAATTTAACCCAATCGGAAGTCTAAAACCCCGAATTCAAGAATCCAAAAATTCCAAAAGGGGTTTTTCGAATTTATGGACCAAACTGGCAATTAATCATTCAATCACATAATTCAAGCATCCAATTGCATAAATTAAACCCTAATTGAATGAAATCGAGCAAGATCCGAAAATCCCTAAACTAGGGTTTCGGATTTTTCAAATCCAACTGCAATTGAGCATCAAAACACGAAATTAAGCTTGCCAATTGCATCATAACATACCAACACGAATTAAACACCCTGACTCTGATACCAATGTTGAATTTTGGACACATTTTGGGATTTTGATTATGTACACAAATCCAAACCAAATCCAAATCAAACCCATATAAACGTTGTTGAATAAACATGAAGTAGGTGCCAAAGAACGGGTAGTTGCCAAGGTTGGTGAAGAGAGTAGGTGGAAATGTTGGTATATATATACACCACGTATCGTAACAAATAAGAGTGTCGAGAAACAATAATAGATCATTCTTCATTCTGATTTCATGGTTTCATTCTGATTTCATATGGTATTGGAGCCATAAAATCCTGCATCCACTGCTGTCCGCCGGTTGCCGCCGCTGGCCACCACCACAAAACATACCAGTAGAACTGCCACACCCTCCTTGCCACACTGGCACAAACGGTTTTTTGAAATATGGCTGGAATTCGGCTAGATCTAGCATTTTACGACGTATTTTTTGGACCTTTTCCGGCGATTCCGCTGTCATCCATCATCGTCTGCTCCGGCGAATGCCACCAGTGGATTCGTGCCGCCGAGCTTGTCCCGCGCAACCAGTCCACGCGCCGCCGCCATCGCCGTTGCCCGGAACATAAAATCTTAAATTTGATTTCCTCTACACACTGGTGCTATTGGTTCGTTGATATACATTGCGGATTATTATTTATACATAGTTTTGCGCTATTTAGAATTTGTACTTTATCGATAAAATTGATATCATGTGCCTGATGCGCCACTCTGGGTTCAGAGTCGCGAAATGTGTGGAAGATTAGAGTTTATCCTTTTAGATTATTGATTGCGGCTGTTCTTAGAGTTGCACGCGGTGACGGAAAGAAGTACCAGTGAGAAAGTAGGGTTAGAGGCATTAAGTGCGCTCAACCCTGAGACCCTGAAAGCTTTG
>JAOWBN010250233.1:0-11636 GCA_028565015.1 Pinguicula moranensis | reverse complement strand
TTGGGAATAGAGGTTCAAAGAACAGAACAAGGAATCTTTATTTCACAACGAAAATATGTACTGGATCTATTGGCTGAAACATGATTGTTGGATTGCAAACCAACAGACACACCGGCAGTTACAAATCAAAAACTTCAGGTGGTTGAAGGAGCTCAACTAGCTGATCAAACACAATATCAGCACTTAGTGGGCAAATTGATATATCTAGCCCACACACGTCCTTATATCTCTTATGCCGTTGGGGGTAATAAGCCAATTTATGCATCGACCACAAGCTGATCATATGGAAGCTGCAGCCAGGATTGTTCGATATCTAAAAGGAACACTAAGCAAAGAAATTCAATTCAGGAAACATTTCCATCTCAAAATAGACGGTTACACAGACGCAGACTGGGTAGGAAATCCGGTAGATAGAAGGTCGACAACTGGATATTTTATGCTAGTTGGTGGAAATCTTGTCACTTGGAAAAGTAAGAAACAAAAAATGGTAGCCCTATCAAGTGCAGAGGCCGAATTTCGAGGTGTAGCACAAGGATTAACTGAGATACCATAGTTAAAGAAAGTGCTTGCAGACATCGGGGGACCAATCAAAGACACATGCAGACTCAGGTAAAGCGGCTATTAGTATCTCAGAGAATCCGATTCAGCATGATAGAACAAAACATGTGGAAGTTGATCGTCATTTTATTAAAGAAAAGATAGAAGATGGCACTGTGAGTCTTCCATTCATAAAGTTTGAAGATCAATTAGCTGATATTTTGACCAAAGCTGTGCCTCGACAAACATTTCATGTTGTACTTAGCAGTTGGGAATTGAAGAACCTCCAATTCAACTTGAGGGGGAGCGTTAGTTTAGATAAACATAAATCTAGTAGTAGGGTCAAGTGATAACTGTAAAAGAGATGATGCCTTAATATTTGCAATCATCCCTCATCTAGTATTGTCCATTGCAAATGGAGCTGGAAGAGGCATCATTGACAATTCTTTTAGCTTTGTACTAATAGTGGATTAGAGCAAATTGACTCTATTAAATTCTAGTGCTTATATTTAGTGAAGTTGCTGGAACTCAAAATATCAAATGATGCAATGCATATTGGGTCGCAATGGAAATGGCCTCTTTGTATAATTATAAGGGTAAGGCTGCGTACATCTGATCCCCCATACCCAACTTAATTGGGAATATACTGGGTACGTTGTGCATGTGGATGTGGATTGGATGTGAATCCCTTATCTAGTATACCCACTACTAGAGTCCTATCTAGACTAGAGAACTGATTCTTAGTCTTATATATCCCATGTACAACGTTGAGTGAGATTAAGAGAAAAGGATAATATAATTCTTGTTCTACAAATTTATCTTCAAAACATGTGCCAGAACTCACCCACCCAACCATCCCGTGAACTTTAATTTTGTGAGCCAAAAAATTTGACCCCCTTTCTTACTCACAATCCTTCCTCCGCCTGTAACAAAAATTGCAAGACTTACAGATGATTACAATGCCCATGATTAGAGCTTGCTGAACAAGAAGGTCAGCATGGAGGTCCAAAGAGTTTATATCTGCCATGATTACGTCAAACTTTGATTTTCCAATGGCCAACGTTCTCATAGCCTCAGAAGCACGACAAACCAGGGTAACTGAGGAAACACACCAAAAAATGTAATAACTGATTCAGAATTATATGGATAAAAATGACTGAAGTTTTAGTTAGGTCTTATGAAAAAATCACTTGTTTGTTTTTGTTTTATTTTGCAACATACAAGTTAAAAAATGAAATAAATTAGGACGAAGATCGATTTGTTCTTGATCTAGCAAATTCTTATTGCGGAAAGTTAATTAATATGTGAATTTCTTTTCTACCTCTATATTCACATAGTTGTAACACTTTGTTTGTGTTCATTTGATCTTCTTGCTGATGGTCGACTAGCAAAACATGGATCTCATCCATCACATTGCGGTACGAGGAGTACATCGGAGTGCGCGGCGCCATCGAAGTACTTCGGCCGGCGTCTGGCCAAAGGTTGTTTATATCCCACATCATGTGCTCTAGAGGAAAGAAGATGCATTCAAAACCTTGTTCACAATCCTATATAACTAAAACAACAAATATTGAAACAAAAAGTGCTGAGTATTACCCGGCCTGTACGAAAATTCTGATTGTACAAGAGAACTGAAGGAGATATGAGCAAATGAAAGAAAATGGCGATATTTATAGCGGGTTTCGAGGATGTGTGCTCATAGGTGTAGTATGCTTTTCGTATTTTTTTTCAAAGGAATTAATTAGGACACCGACTATTTTGCAAAGCCCTTTTTACTTTAAATATACTTTACATTTGGAAAAAAACATGTAGCTGAATGCAGTATTGGAGTCATGATTTCATATACGATGGGGGTTAAGTGCCCCTGGCTGAGTGAGTGCTTATTCTTACCCAAAAAATTGTTGCGAGGTGTCTAAACCAATGTGGCATCTCTAATTGGAGCCCTTGTATTGACCAAATTATCAGTTCACTTAAATTCAAATAACATAGGAAATCGTTCAATGATATTCCAATCATGACCTTTTGGAATAGAAAAGTACTGACGATCATACTGTGTACCACTAGCGTTTGTAAAGACTAGAAAACTTATATTGAAATCAAAGCCCTAATTCAATGGGAAGTAATTCTTTTGCTTGTTCATTTCTCTAAGTACGGCTAGGCTTTCCAATATGAACACTAATAGGATTTCTAAATGACTTGCTAAGAATGATTTTTTTTATAAGCTAAATTTTTTGTATATCTAAACCTAATTATAGTGTCTACAAATTTACATCTAAATAAACTCCCCAGGTGTTGCTCGACCAAAAATTAATTACATCGAAGTAAGCACTCAACATGTTGGGTAACGCAATCTACGAAGAAGTAACCAAAACCATGATTCTTCTCCTTCGCCTTCATCCAATTTTAACATATAACTTTCAGTTTATGTAGAGTTTCCTCCATGTTGAAAAAGTCTACCTGATTTCTTACTCTCCACAGTAGCCATGTCATGGTAACTCAGAGTTTTCCACTTCTCTTTGTTTGCACCTGTAGGTAGCCACAACAAGTATTGTTTGACGGTTGGCGTTTGTTGCAGGCCCCTCGTGAGTTGTAGCCAACTCTTTACCCTGTCCCATTATAACTTGCTGTGTTTACATTCTTGAAATATGTGTTTTTCATCTTCCTGTTCTTCTTTGTACAATGCATATTGGATCGATACCCCTTTTCTGTAAATTCTTCTTTGTTGGTAACCTCTTCCTTGAATGTATTTGTCCCACACCTATTTCAATTGGAGAGTTTCTTCTACCGAGTATGGGCTTTGTTGCACCTGTAGGATCCTCCCGTATGCCTCTTTCACCATGTACTTTCCCTCCTTGTCGGTAGAGTGCATGTAGCAGTCCTGCTTTGCTTTTCGTAGGTGCACAACACTTGAACAGTGTTTTAGATCAGATAAATCCATCTCCTCCCCCTCATAATGAGATTCGGTTTGTCAATGGCACTTGCCTTATTTCCGAGCTCGATGAATGGCAATGGCAGTCAAGCCTAAAGATGCGATCTCCAGCGCCTTAGCTATACTTGAAAACCATTTATGCAATGGTTTTTCCCACCATGAACGAAGTGACCTGTTTTGTATGCAAATAAAATTTTATTTAAAAACAACAACGTACAACCGGTTTCGTCCTTACTTGCCCTTGTTCACAATCTTTCAAACATGTAACCCGCTGGTCCATCCAATCCACTAATGAATATACAAAGGTCTACGATTAGGGTTTTTAGGGTTTAGGATACGATTAATTATCAAAAAAAAAAAACAAAGGTCTACGATTTTTAATAGGCGTTTATCCAACTCCATGTTGTTCATCGAGTCTTTTCAACAATCTCCATGTATGTGAAACCATTACACATGTATGCTTGTTTCGTTTATTTTTTGAAAATGTGAAAGAATTGAAGCAGATTATTCAAAATCCACCCCACCCACAAAAATGAAAAAGAAAAAAGAACTCTCTTTAATCATAATGACAATTAAAATTGTGTTCATTTTCTTTTAAACCCTCAAATTCAATGGAATTTGAACATGAAGAATTCGATTATTGATAATATTATCAATTGTGAGCTAATTCTAAAGTAAAATTAATGACCAAAAAAAATTCTTAAGTAATTTCTAATAGTACATGAATAATATATATTTTTTTCTGCTAAAAAGCTTAATTATATGGAAAACCAGGTTTCATCTTCCACAATCTGAGTTTGACAGGCAAGATTTAACACTCTTTGTGGTGATCACAAATATATTCGACCAACTTATTCTAAAGTAATTCGAAAAATACTAAATATCTACAAAATCTGTAAGAAGTTACATCGATGTTTGTAATGAGGACAATTCCTAATTTTTTTTCTAAATATTTTAGTAGTAAAACTTTTTTGTGGTCGGTATTTTCATCGTGAAATTGTCTTGGTTTTTTTTATAGAAAAAAACTTTTATTCATCGGCATTCTTACGCAAAAAAACAAACAAACCAATTACATGACATCGAAGTCTTCAAAACTTCTTATGCACATTCGAAAAATGCTCTCTCTCCGTACGCTCTTCTCCGACGACGTTGCCTAAGCTAAAGGTCCTCTTCGCCGGACTTCCTCACCGGAGTACCTTTTCATATCGTGCGGGTGCGCTCGGCGGTAGGGTATCTTCCGGGAGGGACTGCTGGTCCTGGTTGGAGGTACTCTGAGTTCCAAATCTATGGTGTTGACCCCTCTGAAAGCTTTTTTGGGGTCTACTTTCGACCCAGGAGGCTCAAGCAAGACGGTACCTGACAAATTAGAGAACCTGGCTACAAACGATGACGAAATTGAAGGAAGCCCTATTCGAAATCGAAAGGCGGAAGATATCCAGAAGTCTGGAAAACAGGGGAAACAAGTGAGAGCTCTTTCCCCTTATATCTCTAATCTGCACGCTAAGTCAGTTTCATTTTACTTCACGAATTTCCCGCTATCGTGGAAGAAGTCAGAAATGTGGCATGTTTTCTCTGGTTACGGGAAGGTTACGGATGTCCACGTCCCTAATTCCTCTTCATTCTCCGGGAGTCGTTTCGTTTTTGTGCGGTTTCTATTCTGTGAGACCTTCGCTGTTGGAAAATCTTAGTGGAATCTGGGTGGGTTCTTATCAGCTTAAAGTAAGCGATGCAAGGCCCTTCACTCACACTGGTACGCTAACAGCTCAAGAAGGAATGGAGTGCTTTTATAAGGAAAAAACATCTGAGGATACCAGTAAATACTGAGAAGATTTCTCCAGATCCAGCTGAAGCCAAGTGGCTAGATCGGTGCCTAATTGGAATTCCTGCACAAGTGTTAGACATTTCTTCGCTACAACATATCTTGGCGGAGGCGGGTTACGAAAACTGCAGTGCAGTCAGAATTGAAGGAGGGGAAGTGCTCATCAAAATGGCTTCCACTGAGGAGACCTCTCTCTTATTGGCAGATCACACTGTGGTTAGCAAATTATGTCTTCATTCTCTGCGGCCTTGGAAATTATTGAATGGGAAGCTGGCGCGACTCATATGGATTCAAGTGAGGGGAACTCCTCTCCATTGTTGGTATGAAAAGTTTTTCACTGAAATTGCAGCTCAGGTTGGAACATTGGTGGCCATTGATGAAAAAACGCTAAATCAAACGGAAATGTTATTTGGTCGCATACAGGTGTTGACAAGTTCAAGAAAAAGGATTTCTCAGACAATCGAAATTGATGTTGATAATGTGAAATTCAACATACAGTTGACAGAAGAACAAGCTCAAAATGGGACTCCTCTGGGTTGGGGTAGGACTCACAGACAACGTATCTCGCCCTTAGGGGAAGACTGGCCATCGCTCGCGAAAGCTGTTTGGGTAGCAAAGGATAAGGCGAAGGTGGGAGGTGAATGTGTTTCGGAAAAACATTAGACAGCCCCAACACATTCAGCTGGTACGGCTACGTTGGTGCCATAACAAACGGATTCTGAAAAGAAAACATGTACAACGATTGAGGATCACACAGTCGCAAAGATGGACTTGGAACAAGCTTCTGTCACTATAGAACAAGCACATTTATGTCAGGATCTAGTGCAAGGGGGTGAAGAGGAAGATGGTAAAGCAGAGTGTAGAAAAAAGAGTATGACTACCGATCTTAATTCTGAAGAAAATTCTCCGACTGGACAACGTGACTCCTACTCGGATGGTGAACTAGTTGATTCCCAGAGGCGGATAAGGAATGTAACTAAGGCGCAGTGTTCTTGCCTACCTAGTAAGGCCCATCACGGAAAATTCACTGCGCTGCTCTTAGGGCAGCACGAAAAATTGGGTCTCCAGTCCACTGAGGTGCTATCCACTAGAGTTAAGTCTGAAAACATAACTGATGAAGCAGTAAAAGACACAGAGGTTAATCTATCTCCTCATGATTCGATGGACAAACTCAGAAGACACACGCGCCGGATCTGTGAATGTCAAGATGACATCCTGGAAAATTTTAATTCAGTGATTATGGCCCCTCAAGTCAAGACGCAGTCAGAAGCGCTGGTTGAGTTGGCTTTAGAACTTGGAATTACACCTAAAACATCTAAAGAGGACCTTTGCTGCCGTCTGGAAAAGATGGATGAGAGAGATCTAATTCAGGGCAAGGAGAGGAAGGAGAAGGAAAAGTCGAGCAGAACCAACAAGTCCCCCAAACCTAAGTGATGCGAATTATTTCTTACAACATTCGCGGCCTAGGCACTCCTCAAAAGAGATCTGAAATAAGGAATTTGATAGCAGCACAGCAGATTGACATAATCTGTATTCAAGAAACAAAATTACCTTTTATTGATCGGGCGTTCTGCAACAGAATCTGGCCACTTGATGAATTTGACTGAAGATTTAACGAAGCTATTGGCAGCTCAGGTGGACTACTGTGTATGTGGAGAACCGCTGTCTTTCAACTCTTACACAAATGGTCGGAACCAGGAATTCTAGGATTTTCGGGTACATGGGGGGCAGAAGCACTACCCATTCACCTAATCAACATTTACTCCCCATGTGATCTTAGACGTAAGAGAACATTGTGGAGGAATATCTCCACTTCTATTGCCAACAATCCACTCGCAAACTGGTGCGTCGTTGGTGACTTTAACGCGATTCGCATACCTGATGAACGAAATAATGACAGACCAATTCTCCACACCTCGAAAATGGATGAATTCAACAACTTCATAATCTCAGCCAACTTGATTGACCTACCGCTGCAAAGAGTCAGATATACATGCATTTCTCGTGGGGGTGAGTGCAATAGTAGACTTGATAGATTCCTGCTCTCGGAATCTTGGTTGCTGCAATGTCCTGGCTTATCCCAAATCGGCCTAGACAGAGTTCTCTCCGATCATCGGCCAATCATACTGAAATTAGCAGACCAGAACTGGGGTCCCAAAGCAATTCGGTACCTCAATTGCTGGGAAAAGCATGAGAATTTCTCGGAGCAAGTTGCACTATTATGGTCTTCTTTCAGGATTAATGGGCACAACAGCTATGTCTTGTGCGAAAAACTGAAGCAGCTACGGTTGAATCTGAATATCTGGAATAAAAATGTTTTTGGACACACTGGTAACAGGCTCAAGGAGATCCAGCTACAGCTCAATCTGCTGAACACCAAGTTGGAGGAAGGTAATGATTCTGAGGAGGAAAGAAGGCTCAGACCTAACTTATGGATGCAACTGCAGCGTGCCCTTAGGAACAACGAACTACTAATGCTTCAAAAATCGCGAGTGAAATGGATCAAAGATGGGGATGACAATACATGTTATTTTCATTCCAAAGTAAAGAGTAACCTCCGAAGGAACTCGATCCGAGGGATGCAATTTGATGAAGTATGGACAGAGGATGTAGAGGAAGTTAAAACTGGGACAAAGAGTCATTTCTTGTCAATCTACTCTTCCGAACAATGGGACAGACCCATATTTGATCTCCCTGCAGCAGCTACTTTATCCGCCGAGGACAATGGCCTTCTCACTTCTATATTCAGTGAGGCTAAAATCGAATCTGCCGTGTGGAATTGTGCTTCGAATAAAAGTCCAGGCCCGGATGGATTTAACTTTCATTTCATCAAGCAGCATTGGGACATAATCAAGCAGGATTTTTTCATATTTATCAGGGATTTTTACAGGTACGACAGACTCTCTAAAGCTATGAATTCTTCTTTTATCACTCTGGTGCCAAAGCTTGAGAATCCTGGGCATCTTGATCACTATAGACCGATTTCCTTAATCGGTTGTGGCTACAAAGTATTGTCCAAGCTTCTTGCAAATCGATTGAAAAAAGTCATGCATAAACTGATCTCTAAAAACCAGACATCATTTATCCAGGGAAGACAAATATTGGATGGAATCTTAATCGCAAACGAGGTTATTCATTCTGTGAAATAGTCAAAAAAGGCCTCGGTCCTGCTAAAAGTGGACTTCACTAAGGCGTTCGATATGGTGGAGTGGGACTTTCTTCGGGCTATGATGGAAAAAATGGGATTCTCACAAATATGGATCTCTTGGATTATGGAGTGTGTCAGCTCCGCTCACGCAGTTGTGCTAATTAATGGAAGCAGCTCCGGGGAGTTTAAGCTTGGAAGAGGATTACGGCAGGGTGATCCGTTATCCCCGTTCTTATTTTTGATAGTCACGGAAGGTCTTCACCTACTCATATCTAGAGCTGTGGAATTGAGGAAGCTCATTGGGGTAAAAATAGGTACTGTACACATAGCGCACCTTCAATATGCTGATGATCTGCTGCTAATCGGTGCTGGAACAAAGGAGAATGTTTTTGTTATGAAAGGGATCCTCAGAGCCTTCGAATTAATCTCTGGCCTAGCTGTAAACTTTAAGAAAAGCAGGATATTTGGGATGAATCTGGAAACTGCCTCTCTGGATGTTTTCGGAAATCTGCTGAAATGCTCCTTAGCCTCCCTACCATGTATATACTTGGGGATGCCAATAGGGGGAAATCCTAGAAGACTTACCTTGTGGCAGCCGGTTATTGAAGCCATCAGGAAAAAGATTCTATGATGGGAAAACAAACTTCTCTCGATGGCAGGTAGATTGACCTTGATTAAATCAGTGCTAACAAGCTTAACATACTACTACCTCTCTCTGTTTGCTGCTCCAAAGGGGGTCATCAGAACTATTGAGCGTCTCCTAGGGAAGTTCCTGTGGAAACAAAGAGCAGATTGCCACCGCCCCATCCATTGGGTTTCCTGGAGACACATCTGCCAAGATGTCAAGGCTGGAGGACTCGGCATTAGGGACATTAAATGGATTAATCAAGCTCTCTTGTCCAAGTGGCTTTGGCGTCTCCGCACTGAGAAGGACAGCCTATGGTGTACGGTAATATAGGAAAAATACTTCCATCAAGCTGATCATTTGAGCAGTTGGGGCATCATCACTATGCCTGATAACATTTCTTGTTACTGGAAAGATATTTGGAAAACCTCCACAAGCAATTGGTTTAACAGCAGTGTGACTCTGGACTTGAATGAGGGGGATAAGGCATTGTTCTGGAGATACAACTGGTCCCAATTTGGTTGCTTGGCATTGATTTTTCCGAGCCTCTACAGATTGAGTACACAAAAGAATGCCACAGTTCTGGAAATAGGACAAGGCAATGGCCAGTGGAATCTAATCTTTAGAAGGACTCTGCGCAGAAGGGAGACTGAGAAACTAGAGGAATTACTACTCCTGCTTCAACCTTTAAATAATTTTCGAGAAGAACCTGATAGGTGGAGGTGGACCAAAAATGCAGCAGGCAACTTTACAGTCTCCACGGCATATTCAGCGTTGAGGGATGGAATACTGTCATCTCCTAATATGGATCTCTTATCATCTAAAGCATGGAGCAAGGTGGTACCCAAAAGAGTTCAATTGTTTATATGGCGGCTGCTCCAAAACCGTGTCCCGACAATGGATAACCTGATTACTAGAGGGATACATATCAGAAACAGTGATCAAACATGCGTTATGTGTGGAGTAACCACTGAATCAGCTTATCATATCTTTGCTGAATGTTACAACGCGCAGGAATTATGGGTGGAGGTATACGATTGGTTTGGTATTACATATAGTAGGCCAGGAAACATCAGACTTCATTACGAACAACACATGAACCTGCTGGTAAACAGAGTTGGAATGGAGACTTGGAACCTCATTTGGCAATCAGTCATCTGGACCTTGTGGAAAGAAAGGAACGCCATCCGCTTTGATAAAGAGACCATCAATCACACGGCTCTTGAATGGGTAAAAATCTCTTCGTGGAACTGGATCTCATCTTCGATGTTAAACTTCCAAGGTACTACTTTGACTGACTGGTTAAGATTTCCAGAACTTTGCTGTGATATCTCTTTCGGATGAAGATATCTGATGTCTTCTGCGGATATTAATTGATGGTTTTTGTTTTAGTTCTGTACCAAGTTATGTATATGTAACTTCCTGAAGGTTTAAAGCCTATTATATATAAAGAATTTAATTATCAAAAAAAAAATATTAAAATAAATTTAAAAAATTAAAAAAAATACGAAAACGGGCGGGCCGGACGACTATTATGCTTAAACGGGCCGGGCGGGCTTATTTTATAAACGGGGCGGGCTTGGCCCATTTTGTAGACGGGCCAAACGGGACGGGCCCGTTTTTCTCACACAAGCGGGCCGGGCTGGAATTTCCAGCCCGTTTACCAGGATGATGTCTGGGGTTTCAACCGTTGAAATAACCCATTGGGGTTCATATCTTTATTTTGTTATATTGGGCTTACTCCATTAGGTTTTTTAGTGTAATATAATAGGAAGTTTGCAACTCTTTCAATTTAATCAAGAAACAAGCAACTTGTCTTTTATCCATTTTCTTCTCGATTTTTCTTTTCTTCTCTTCTTTATGGCTCACTTCAAGATACTACCAAAACCACCTTGGATTATTAATCCCTCGTCAAAAATCATTCTCTTCTTTGACAGTTTGTAGCAATGTCTGAAATTGAAGAATCTCTCTAGTTTTCTTGTAACAATACTAGGTGTTAACAATTAGGGAGGGTAGATAAGTGAAAGTGAGGTTGATCTTGTAAGTGCTCTTGATAGAGGACAATAGGTGGCAATTAGGGTTCCACAGCCAATCTTCTTTTTTTTTCAATTGCTTGTTGACTAAGTTCAGTAGGAAAGTTACATTGATTCAGTGAAGAAGAGCATTTAGGCCCCAAGAGCTCAAGTAGACGTACGCCAAGTTTTCTTAAGGTAAATATTTTATCATAATTTTGTTATTAAAAGTCATCACCCTCACCATTTGCATGGGTGGTGGATTTAAATCCACCATCTACCGGCGGTGGCGATAATTGTGGCGGATTTTTGCCACAACCGCTACCTTTTAGACATGCGTACACTAGTGAAAAAGAAGAGAAGAGTACAGTGTATAGGATTGTTAAAAGTTGCATGTTCCACCCAAGCTTCTATGAGACATTCCTATCCAAGAACACCACATATTGTCTAGTTATTTATTTTGATAGGTAGTTGAGCCGCTGGCCCAGATTGCAGGTAATTTGTGTCTTGCCCCTTAAGATGCCACTTTGGATTGCCCGACCCGAGTAACACATCTGCCTACTAGG
>JAOWBN010250222.1:0-11636 GCA_028565015.1 Pinguicula moranensis | reverse complement strand
TGAGGCTTGATGATGCTACTTTAGTATGACATCCAAGGGCTATGATCTATACAGTCCAGCGGACCATGCTAGGAAAGAAATCGAGTTGATACGAATGCTCATTAGTGTGCTAAGGAACAATCTGTTTATCATCACTATATTTGTCTAGGCTATTACATTACGTATGTAATCAAATATTGAATATCTTAAAGAGATTTGTAGCTATCGGTGATGTAAAGAAGATTTGGGATATCATTATTTTGAATGTGTCATGTTAGTTATGTGGTAACTTAACATGACACTACGAGTTACTTCTTGGTCGAATGAATCATTTCTTGTATGAAGTACGAGAAAATCCGTATATGTCAAAACCAAATGTGTTTTGTTGTACGGCTTGTGTAGCCGAGCAGATATGTTCTGTTGTGCGGCTTATGTAGTCGAGTGAGAGCTGTTAAAAAACATAATAGAAAACATGTCAAAAACATTTACTACGTTTTGTGCCATTTTTTCAATATATGCACAGTACTCAAATAGTAAAGTACTGTGCTGAAATGTTATAAACATTTTTTGTAACGTTTATATAATAATGAACAAATATTTTACGCTCCTATAAATAGACTACGTGCTTATTCATTCGAGAAAAACAAATATAACGAATAGAAAGACTATACAAAATTTCTCTGTCTGCCTAGCCACTCACGAGGTAAAGATTTGGTTCGTGGAACTTAACGAGACTCTGGTAGACTCATTATCTAGACAAATGATCCAACTACGCTTCCGCAATGTGTAATATTATCGTGTTTGATTTGTTACATTTAAATTCAATATTATATTTGTTCTAGTTTTTGAATTACAGGTCTCAACAATAAGAAAAAGTGCCGTGCATAATTCATAAAGGTCATATGGCCAACAACATCAAGATTGGCGAAAAGATCTGGACGAAAGTCGACCTCACAAAAAATATGACAAACTCACAATGTGATAAAATTTGGAACTAAAAAGAAAGATTGCGCAATGGGGGAGATGTAGACTTTGTAATCCAGTTCACAATAATCAACAAGTCATACTCAAAGATGTCTCAATCCAAACTAAGAGAGAAACAAAGAGATAGGTTGTGAAATAGGGTCGAAATTTCGGCCAAAGTTTTAGAGGCACCTATCAAAGCTTGGCTAAAAGCCAGCAAACAATTGTCAGCCAAATCTCGAAGGATTCCACCCCCACCTCTAGTGTTAGTGGTGTTAGTGTTTGATATATCAATATTGAACTTGAGTCAACCCTCAGGAGGTCGATCCTAGTATATAACCAACTATTATCGTGATAAAGAAGGATGCAGTGGAACTTGCTAGTGTAATAAAATAGAAATTCCATCTATAGGGGAGCAAACTCCACCATCTACATTCGAATCTTCAGAATGATTCGCTAAGAGTTTGAATCTTCCTATTTGAATCGAATAGTGTTGTGAGTAACCCATAACTCCAAAGAATCATTGGAGGAATCAAATGAACCAATAAAGAACATTGCGAACCAAAACTCGATCTTTTCCAACATAAATGAATTAAATGGCGAGTGCTCATGCATGTCATGCAAGAGATGGGAAGAAGAAATGCCATACAACCTTAACAGTCGAGCAATGCGTAAGTTAATGATCAAGAGATTCCTCTTCACCAACAAAGCATGGGGAGAATTTTAAAATTAGAGAAATACCTGCTCTTTTGACTATTAGAACGACATTATGCTAGACACGCCAGAAAGATGCAAATCTTTAAAAGAAAACAGAGAGGATCGTGCACACATAATATTTCAAGTTGACTTGGTGGAGAATTTGTCATGTGGATCAACCTTCCGAAGCCCAACATCTGGTGAATAAGAGAGACAGATGTTTCTCTTGGCTAACTCACCCATGATCTCTTGTCTAGGGAATAGTGTGGCAATGAAGCAGGATCCTGACGCAAGACACACATCACATCAACAACCTTCATAGAAGGAGATTTAACCGTCCAACCATGGGAAGGTTGACTTCTATTCCCAATCCAATCATCATACCACCAAGAGACTCGCCCTTCCTGTAAGCTCCAAACTGAATCATCAAATATAAATTTGAAGTGCGGTGAGATTGATTTACGGAGTCGTTTGCCGGTGGTGAGGGTAATATTGGAGGATACATGATAGGTTCCTAGATAAGTACTTTGCACAAACAGACTTGGCCCATATAGATTGAGTAGAGGAGGCTTTCCATGCTAGCTTGGCATGGAAAGAGTATGCCACATCAAATAAGTTATGAATACCCAGTCCCCCTTCACCTTTAGGGAGACATATAGTCAACCATGAATGTCAATGCTTTTGTCTTTCAAAGTCTGAATCATCCTAGAATAATGAAGCCAAACGACTATGGATCTTGCTAATAACTACTTTCGGAGGACTGCATAATGTGAAAATATATATAGCTTGCAAACTAAATGCATATTGAATGAGGGTCAAGCAAGCCCCAGAAGAAAGGAGTTTACCTTTCCATCCATAGTATGTTTTTCTTACCTTATCAAACAGAGATGAGAATAGGACATGTGTGATTCGACTTCTATAGATAGGACATCCCAAATAGACAAATTGGAAGCTTCTTCTCTAAGAACCTATGAGATGATGAGTATGCAACACTCGAGTTGATGGGAAGCTATCTGAGACAAAATTTATTTTTGCTCTTGTTGATTTCCTGACATGAGAGGGCCTCATATGCATGAATGAATTACTGCAACTTTGTTAGGTTATTGCACTCTCATCAAGCACATCATTAGCATATAATAAATGTTATACGAAGGGGAAACCATGTGAAACATATCAAGGCATAATTTGGCCAGTATGAACCAATTGAGATAGACTTCGACTAAAAGGTTCTTAAGTGATAATGAACAATAGAGGGGAGATGGGATCACCTTGTCTTAAGCCATGGGAAGACTGAAAGAAACCATCCCTCGTGCCATTAATTGACACAGAGAATCGCGGTGTCTCAACAAATCGGGAGATAATAGAAATCCAAGTCTGACAAAAGCCAAAATGCCAAATAATTGCATAAAAGCCCATCAAACTCTATCTAAAGCTTTGCACATATCAAGCTCCACGATCTTATTCCCCTTCCCCCTTTGTTGTTGTATTTGCAAGTGTACAAAAATGAACAAATAATAAAGTGATGAGAATGAGTGTCAAACCACGAGAATTGTAGATGATAAGTATCAAAATTAGCAAGCTTTAAGCAATTTGCACAAATGATCAATTGATGGGTTGCTAAACTACTAATGTAACTTGGACATAATTAAACATATTAAGACAAAGAGGTTGTTTTTGGTGTTTTTCAGTTTAACAAACGAAATGCAAGTGTCAATGATAATTGGATAAAGATATATGGCTATTGACTTCACAACTTATTGTTCGTTGAATGTTTCTTTCTCAATTTAACCTTTTAATTGTTTACATTGTTTTCTACTGGATTCCCTTAATTAGTGGTTAATCTCTCTCAAGTAATGTCAACCCTAACTCAATATGGAAGCATTTATCTCTCGATCCCATGCCTAGACATACCAAGAAACCTTAAACCCACAAAATCCTCATGAGATAGCACAATCCCCTAGGTATTCTCATACTATGGCAATTAGAGATGGTTTTACTAATTCTAGCTTAATCTTTGTCTCTCAACCTCCAATTAAGCTTAATAAACTAAAGCGTGTTGGCCAAACACATGCAAGTTAGCAAGAAGGCACAATAAAACCAAACAACTTCAATAAAGTCTAAAAAGATAAACATTCAAAACAAACATCCAAGTTCTCTAAGGGCTACATCATGCCCTAGAAAATGATACTAGTCCATGCTCAAGGCACGAGCTTCATAAGAGTAGAAACAAACTGAGTTCATCGTGCCAAGAACAATACAAAGATAGGAAAAATTCCCTTTTAATGAACTGTGCTCTTAGATGAGCTCTCCAAGCTTCTCCCATAAGATGTTAGATCCAGCAAATGAAGGATCATGTGATTTGATATCAAGTGAGTGATATATGTCTTGAAAGGTAGCTTCCTTCGAAAGCTTGGAAAAGGGTTTGGTAGAATTTTCTCTCTAAAAATTATGGTAAAATGGTCACTCTACACTTTCTTATGCACTTAGGGTTTTGCAATTTCCCGGCAATATGAGTGTGTGGTATCCAGACTGGAGTTGTGAATTGTAAAGTTTTGGGGTCACGACCTAGCGGTTTTGGTCATTTCTCTTTTATTTATCGGTTTGTATACATATTCATCAAACCCTAACAAACACACGAGAAATAGGTATGAAATACATTTTTATCTCTTGAAGATTAGCAAGTTTTAAACATAAAAGTCAACTATAATTTGGTACAAAACTTACTTATCACCCCCTCCCCCGGTATGGATGTGGGTGGGTGATTTACTAATATGTATATATATGTATTTGAAATCCCCCACTAAAAAACCCCCGAGGAAGGCGGTTGTCCACCCTAAAACCTCCCTTCCCATACAAACATATGTGCCCCGTGTTTTGTAACTATATGTAAATAGCATATCAGTGTGTTCCTACAAATTTTTTCTTGTCTAACGCTTTTCTACCCTGATACATTTGCACAATTGTTTTCTTGATGTTCCTACAAAAATGATTAGTTATAATTGATTTAAGAAAAAATGTTTGTTAGAAGACCACGAACTGATGTTTGAATTAGAGATGTTCAAACGAACTAGGTCAAACCAACCTGATCCAGATTGTGGGTCAAGTCCAATGCAAAAACTTAACACACAGACCAGAGCCAAAGTTGGACCATGGATCCAAGGCCTTGACCGAATAATATATATTTTTTAAAAACAAACAAACACTCAAATAGATCAAAAAATCCAACAATTAGTTTAGTGAAAAGAACTCCCTTACATTTGTAGATTATGGATCAAATCCTAGTATCCACCGATTCTTCTTTAAAAAAATTGATTAATTCTATCCATTTTATCAGGCCATGTTGATACGATCCAAAATGGGCATGGGAGGTGGGTTTGCCTCCATCTTTGGCCCTGTAGGGCTGGCCAGTTTGTAGTGCGGCTGCTGAGAGTTCAAGCTCGACCGTGGTTCACAAAACTGGCTTGGTTTAGTAGAGTTTTGGATATAAAGAAAGCCTATTCTTTGAGTTGTTTAATGTCTATGTTACCGAGATTGATAAGTTTACAACAAAAGTAAAAATAGAAGAAACAGATTGTTCAAGTAACTAGATCCTACCATAATCTTGCACACAAGGTTTTTTATTTATTTTTATCGAAAAAATTAATTATATTATTATGGCTTTTCCCAAAAAAAATTATTTACAATCATCCCAATGTCTAGTTGAAAATTAATACATAACCATGGATTTCGGTTATGTATTAGCCCAAATCCAAGTTAATATCTTTGTATTTTTGCGGATCATGTACTTTATGTCATTCTTTCTCGGCCTCTGCCTGACTTCTGATCATTTTGATGTTTCTACAATCACGAGTTTCCATTTGCTCCATAATAGCTAAGAACTTTGCTTTAGGATCACAACTCTTCATATTTAATTCATGACTTAGAGCTAACATTATCCACTAGTATAATATTTATGCTAGCACTTTTATCAAATAGTAAATTTGTTACTGACTTCGTTGCACGTTTTACTTCGCACCAGTTTAGTTTGGCTTTCGTCAGGGTGCTCACCATGTCCCAATAGTAATCAGTTGTTTGTTGGAGTTGCTCTCTTGCTTTTGTGCATTTTATGCCACATATGGCTTCATTTTTTCAACTTTTTTCGATTTTGGGTTTGCTCGGCCAGAGATTGGGTATGCACCTCTATTGAGCCCACGATTTGAACTGCATTCTTGGTTTGGACCAACTGTGTTAGTTCAATCTATCCATCTGATGGGCTATTATCCTGTACCTGTATTTCAGAAGGGAAACTAATTAGTGTAAGAGAAATCAACCCCTCACTTACTTGTGGTTCTGAAGGCCCGTGCATTATAAGCTCCAGTCCTGGCCAAGCATTGTAAATAGCTTTTGTAGGGCTCGCCTCCAGGATTTGGTTTTTACCTAACAATTCATTGGTTTTCAGCCCAATTCTCATCCTGTCAAATCCTGGCAGTGAACTATTCAACACCTCTATAACTTCTCATTAAGATTTATTTCGCTTAGAGCTTGTACGTTGATTTCTTCCAACGTTCCACTAGAAATAGCCATTAACCAGATCTCAAGGCCTCGTTGCCATCCATACGTACGACGCCATTAGTGATTGTACAAATTTATGGCAATGGATTTTTTGGGGTTGTTGCCATAGTTAACGATGGACTCCCCACCCTCCTGCTTATTTTTCACTTTCCATTCCTTTAGAGGGCGGTGAAGAATTTCTTGGACAAACAATTTGACCGTTTCATCTTCAATTGCAACCTCCGCCACCTTAGTGACTCTCTCAATAGAGTTTGTGATCATGAGAGGTCGATCGACGAGTAAGTTTGACTTTTTAGAAGTGCAGGTTGCAATATTGACCCAATGACCAACTCCCGCAGTGGCCTTCGTGAAGAACCTCTCATCCCAGCAGGTGAGAGGGGTACCATGAATACGGATCCAGGCTGCCCATTCGCTGCCTTTGTTCATCAAACAATCCTGAAGTTTTCGAATCCCCATGTTTTCCCAAATAGCCTCGTCAATAAGGAACTACAACTTGAGCTCTTTGGTGCTCAATCGGATCAGGATTTCACTTCCTTCAAGAGTTACTATGTCGTAATGGTTGTTATAACGATGATTTGTAGCAAAAAGGGAGGAAAATTCATATAAAATATGGGGGAAGGACAAAGGTTACTTCACCTAAAAGAAAGGGAAGAAGGGGATAAGGGGGAGTAGAGTTCGGAGAAAAGCACTAGTCATCTCATAGTTATCTGCTGGATTAGAAGACTTGTTGTTTATACTACCATTGGTTAATTCCCTACAAACGAGTTCACGCTTTCTAACTGACAACTTACAAAAGTGCTAACATAACATAAGTCATGACAAAATACTAGATTTTCATGATTATATCTTTCTCCTGCAGTTCACAACATCTCTTCTCCATATTCTGTAGTAAGTTGTTTCTTTGCTCTAGTGTTCCTCTTCTTCTTGGTCTCTCAACTCTTCAACGGGTAGCTGCCTTCTTCAAAGGGGTATATGACGATACCCACTTCTTTGAAAGATCCTTGTCCCCAAGGATTAGTGTCTGGTACTGAAGTGAATCCTCCTTTGCTTAACTCTATTATTAAATGGGAAAAATACTGCAATGTTAGTTATCCCCTTCTGTACCAGAGACTTCACATTTACATGCAGTTTAAGAGCAACCTCGAGATTAACAATAACAAGAGTTGTTGGAAGTTTCTTCAGTCCACCATGGAAACAATTCTCCTCACTCTTGATCTTGTTTCGTGCCCACATGGTAAGACTGCGCTTATCCGCTTTAGCCCACAACTCCACTGCTTGTTTCAAATTATTTATCATCTCAGTATGAATGAACTCATCCTTGAACCACAAATAATAGCAGCCCACAACAAATCCCGAATTTGGAAGGAGGAATAGAGCATGCTTCACATAATCCAAATCGCCAAGCAGTGCCCCCTCAATATTACCCTGGGTATCCACTACAATGTAGCCCAAAAATAATAGCAGTCCACAACAAATCCCGAATTCGGAAAGAGCCATTGAACCACCAAAAATTGATGATGCAACGTGTAACAAGAAAAGAGTGGACTTGCAACTTCTTTCCGTATCAGAGATAAAGTCAGTATGATTTGCAACTCCTTCCTTAAACTTAACAATTATTGACTGGAATTCAGCTGTTATTTTGTGGAATTGAACAGGTTCTACCATGAGCTTCTTCTTCCCAGACTGTAACTCATGAAGATTTTGCTCCGAATGCTTCAGTTTTTCCTTTCCAATATTCTTAGTTTCATATTCCTTGATTGTGGATGCTAGTGATTCACACTCACTTTGTAGTTCTTTTTTCTCTTGTCTTGAGGAAACTCATATATTCTGAATGTTCTGAAATGGGGTGTTCTAGCGGGCATTTCTCCATTGCTAAATTCCCTGAAGAATCTTCTAGCCCAGCATTCATTTCTTCTATCTTGGGATCTCTAGTCAGTAGCTCTGCCATGAGCTTAGTTACATTCTCCTTTCCTGGCTCTTCAACTCTGATGTTCATTTCAACAACTTGATTGTACCTCTCTCCGGGCTTACATATGACTGTCCTATCCATATCAGCAACCAAAAAGTATTGATGAACTGGGGTATATAATCCTGCATCAATTGTTGCATCATTTTCCCTAGTTTCTCCATGTTGCAGAGCCCCTAAGCTAAGAATTCTGATAAGTTTTAACTTCTGCTTCAACTTTCCAAACTAGGTATAAGTGTCAGTAGAAGTCATATTCATAAATAACCAAAGTAAAGATAAAAGAAACAATCGTTTTATGACTCCAGTTTTATAACCAAAGTAGAAGTTATATTCATCCCCACTAGGAACACGAAGCTGGGGTCAGACTCCTGTTTTATGACTGAGGTTTTCCCGGTCAGCCGTTTGCCTGATGTGCCTGGGGGTCGACTGGGCGGATCCCTGTGGACTAGTCAACAAATAGTCGGATACCACCGATCATCCAAAAAAAAGATAAAAGAAAAAAAAGATAAAAGAAACAGTTAGTCATCTCGACTTTCGCACTTCTACATGATCTGTCCTCCCGTCTTAGTGCCTCCACATGATTGCAATATCTTCTTCATGCAAGCATACACAATTTTCAATTGGTTCAACTTCTCCGGTGAAGTTTGTGATATGAGCATCATAGCATTTTAAATAGCCCAAGAAATCACATTCCTTCTAAGGAGAATGAGCATTTTTTCCCAAGCCATCTTCTCCAGCATCAAATGCATTTTTTTGTAAGGTGGATCATTAAGGTCTCCATAGGGCATATCCATCTCCTCAAAACTCACCCTAAGAGTTATAGGTCTCCTACCCCGACAACTATTTGAGGACTTTATGTTGTCAACATCAGGCATAATAACATCTTGATCAAAACTTCTAGGATCATTTTCCTTTAAAGAAACTCGATTGGCTATATGATCCAGGATAGAGTTTATATTTTCGAGAAGCCAACCAAGAACTTTTGAATCGGGAACTGGAACAACAAGCATGTCAGAGTCTGAATTTCCAAAGTATAGTGTGTTCTGACTAAGTGGAATAGTTTGAGAAGCCCTTTTCCCAAAATAAATCAGGAAACCAAGATGTTCAAATCTATCCGCGGACAGAATCGGATTATCATCACTGTCTACATTTGAGAGCTTTGCCAAGAGAGAGGATATTGCCCAGATATTTCTGCAAGTAGGATAGCTGATATGCCTTTTCATCCGCCTAAGATGACACACACTTACGATGGTTTCTTCAAACCAACTGTAACGGCGAGAGCACAGACAAAAATCCATCAAAGGCCAACATTAATGGCCAAACATCAGCAACAACAACGTTTACATCCTTCGGCACAACACCAACCATGTACATCAGACAACAAGTCATCATAGATGATGGCTCAAAAGCACTATTGGTAATCACAAAAACTAAGAGTTCTTCATGAGAGGCCTTCTCTGTGGAAATAACAGAGGCGTGTGAGGAGAGGGTGAAGTTACTTGGATATGGGTCCAAGTTGGTCTGGAACTCATTCACATCCACGTTTAAAAGCACTGCCAAATCCCAGGGAAGCAGTCAAAGAAGAAATTGTCAATGCTGAGCAAATCTCTTTACCACTAACGTCAATTAGAGCACTGTGAACAATCAAGTTAGGTTCCATCCCAAATAATTCATACTTACAAATACTCCAATCGCCTCATCACAACACCCATTGTTCGGGTAAGCACTAGTCAACGCAGAGTAAACATAAACCATATTCCCATGACCCACAAAATTGTTTAAGCATTTCCGGCAGCAAGGTACAGCATTCAGAACCTTTCTCTCATACTGGTGTTTCAAACTGCAATGTGGGCAGACTGTACATAAATTACTTATCCTTGAATCGTCCGAGTGAGTTGCATGACCTGCGGGATCAAAGAAAAACGAAAACACTTCATATCCCTCCAACTTTAAGAGTTTCACAGCAGTTGTATACTCCCTCATCTGGCACTTCTCCAACCTCTTTCCAGAGTCAAGTCCAGAAACAAGTTCAAATAGGCTCTTCAAGAATTTGACAGTATCAAAGTTGAAGGATTCTTCTATATTGATCTCATTCAACTTCTTCATCCGCATATCAGGGGAAAGGAAGTCATCAACTCTATTCCGCAATTTAACTTTCAGTCTAGATGCCTCATAATTGGGTACTTGCTCTACAACTCCATTAACCACGGCTAACAAAACCTTGATTGATCAAGTGGCTTCAAGGAATCATAAGATACCTCTTGATTAAGAACGTCCCCAACTGGGACACTAGTAAGTTCTACAACCAAATCAGCACTAGTCTCATGAATAACTTCTCCACCAGCTTCAACTATCTTCCCTTCCACGGATAATATTGTCCCCGTGGCAGATATGTGAGTTGTTGGACTTGGGAACAATTTGCCTCAACTTAGGTAGTTCTGGAAAATCCTCTTTTACAAGAAAAAATTCCCTTGGACTTGGCTTTGCAACCGCTTGATTTCGTTTATTCAATTTCTCTACGAATTCCGCCAGTTGCTGCTGAAGGATTATCCCATTCATCTGGATCTGCATATGAAAATCCTCCATAATTTTGTAAGTCTCCTGTTGCAGGGCATACAATTCATCCATAATTTGTAAACTTTTCGTGATAGGCGTAGTTGGATCAAGTAACGGGGCTTTGATACCATTGTTGTAGTGGTTGTTATAACAACGATTTGTAGCAGAAAGGGGAAAAAATTCGGATCAGAAATGGGGGAAGGACGAAGGTGGCTTTGCCTGAAGGAAAGGGAAGAAGGGGATAAGGGGAGTAGATAGAGAGTTCGGAGAAAACACTAGTCATCTAGGTTCCACCGTGAATGGTTTTTCGTTAGGAGCGAACATCACAAAAGCAAAAATCCCCGGCCAGAGCGATCTAGGTTCCTCGGGATGTGAATGTCACGAACATACCCGAATTTAGCAAAGAATGCGCCCCGCCCATTTCCTGTTTAGTTCAGTTTTCTACAAATTTGGTGATATGGTATTAGATACTCTCGTCTCTTCGGCATTAGATTTAGGCAGACACCCCTTTCTTCTGATTTTGTTGATTTCTGCAACTCCTTTCTGTTTTTGTTTTTTGTCTGTTGACTGTTTGTCATTCCTTCCTCGGTCCCTCGGTAGAAGTGGTGTCTGTTCTATACAAATAAAAATTGTAGAGATCTATCTGTCTCGGTTTATGGGTATTGAGGCCAAGGAATTCAAGCTTGAGAGATCGATCGGCGAATGCAAAACGATCAAACACGAGCCATCGTATAAGTTATTGGCTTCCAACGCCGTACCATTTTTGTTAGTAGTATTATTATAATGTATGGCTATTGCCGGTTTGTTGTCTGGAAAAACAAAAACACAATCATCTGATAAGCATAAGCTTTTTTTTTTAGTTAAGAGATTTATTCATAATGAATTAAAAAATGTTACAGAACTTCTAATGGGCTAATTCCCATTA
>JAOWBN010250211.1:0-11636 GCA_028565015.1 Pinguicula moranensis | reverse complement strand
ACAAAAATATGTCCTTATCATTTACAAGATGTGATCAAATCCTACGTAATCCTAAACTCATGACATGAGCTCTAAACACATCTTTAGGAATAGGTTTGATCATTGGATCAACGATCATTTTGTCAGTAAGAATATACTTGATATTTTTATTTTCGCTTTGTTGACAGCGTCCTGAACAAAGTGGTAGCGTCTTTGGATGCGCTTTTATCTTCCTATGGAATTTTGGATCCTTAGCGAACCAAATCACTGCAGTATTGTCACAGTTCAGCTGTACAAGATCATCGAGCCTCGAAGTTAAATCGAGGTACTGTAGGAAGTTTCTGAGCCAAAGTGCTTCTTGCACGGCTACACTGCACGCGACATATTCTGCTTTCATGATTGACAAAGTCATGCAGTCTTGCTTCTTGTTGCACCAAGATATAACCCCTCCACCTAGGATGAAGGCATATCCAAAGGTTGATTTGGACTCGTCCAGGTTACCTCCCCAATCAGGATCCATGAATCCCTTAAGACGCATGTCTCCCCCTTAATATCATAGAGCTAGATCAGTTGTTCCACAAATGTAACGAAAGATCCTCTTGACTGCTTGCCAATGAGCAGGCCCCGAGTTACTTTGGTAACGGTTCACTAACCCAACCGCGAAGCAGATGTCCGATTGTGTACATAACAATGCGTACATCAAACTTTCTATAGCACTTGCATAGGGAACATTGCTCATTTTTTTCCTTTTCTTTATCTGTTTTTGGATATTGGTTGAGGCTTAGTGCAAGACCTTTATCAACAGGGGTGTCAAGGGGTTTAGAGTAATGCATCCTGAAACGCTCTAAGATTTTGTTTATATATGCTTGTTGGGACAAACTCAACATTCTCTTAGAACGATTTCTGCATATTTCCACGCCTAGGACATACCTAGATTCACCCATATCCTTCATCTCGAAGATGGGGGATAGTCACTGTTTAGTGGCGTTAATCATTCCCATGTTGTTTCCAGCCAATAGTATGTCGTCGACATATAAGGAGAGAAACATGATTCCTTTCTGTCTTTAGGACATATGCGCAATGATCTTCATCTATCATGGTGAAGCCATACGAAGTAATGGCCTCATGAAATCCGAAGTACCACAATCTGAAAAACTGTTTAAGTCCATATATAGATCTTTTGAGACGACATACCTTGTCATCTTTTTCTGCTGAAACGAACCCAACAGGTTGATTCATGTAATTTTCTTCCTCAAGTGTTCCATTGAGGAATGCAGTCTTTACGTCCATTTGGAATAGTTCGAGATCCAAATGAACAACTAGGCCTAGAAGTAGGCGAATAGAGGCAATCCTCACCACATGAGAAAATGTCTCTTCATAGTCTATATCCTCGATTTGGATAAAACGTTTTGCCACGTGTTGAGCTTTGAACTTTTCAATTAATCCATCCACACTGTGCTTAACCTTGAATACCCAATTGCATTCAATTGGTTTTCGGCGATGTGGTGGAACAACAAGTTCCCAAACCTCATTTGTTTGCATCGAGTTCATTTCATGCTTCATGGCACTTAACCATTTTTTTCTATCGGGTGAGTCCATGGCCTCTTGATAATAGATGGGCACTTCTACCTCCAAAGGAGCACAAAAGAATATATTTTTCTCGATCTGAAAGTATCGTTGAAAAATTCTTTCGCGTTCACTCCTTCGGATAACAAGATCTTCTACTTGCCTGGTTAGGGGTCTGCTCCCACAAGCCCTTTGGCTCGTGGGGCTGACGGTGTGAGAAGGGTCGCTCCCACTAACCCCATGGTTCGTGGGGCTAGTTATCACATCGTCATTGCCTATATTTTGAGAACTGATTTCGTTTCTAGTCATGAAATTTTTGAGGACTTGCCCCTCTTTCATATTGACCCTCATTTTCGTTAGGCATGAAATGTGGAGGACTTAACTCTCTTTCATATTGTCCCTCATGTGGCAAGTTCCCACCTCGAATAGGTGGATTACACTATTTTGGGTGGTTTGAAACATAATCTCTCTCACACCAAGAGATAGTGATGAGTCATGTTTCAACTTATACAACTAACCATCCTGTTTTATTTCTCCGATAGTTGGGAGCTGGTCCTCTAGGAATTCAACATTGCGATTGTCGATTTCAGTCATGCCTCCATTTGGGTGTTTACCAAACAATACATATCCTTTTGAATATTCAGGGTATCGAATAAACACCCTCTTGGTTGCTCTTGGATCAAGTTCGCCATGTTGATGGGTTGGGTTGTGCACATAGCCCGCTGAACCCCATGGTCACATATGGTCTAAGATTGGTTTCCTTCCATTCCATAACTCATATGGAGTGGTGGACACACTCTTACTTGGTACTCTACTGAGGATGTATGCTGCCGTGAGCAATGCATCTCCCCGAAAGTTAATGGATAGGTTGGCTTGCACCATCATAGACCTAACCATATCAAGCAAGGGGCGATTCCTATGTTTCGCAACACCGTTTTGCTGCGGGGTATAAGGAATGGTAAGTTGCCTTACTATGCCTTTTCATCACAATACCATTTGAACAGATCACAAAGGTATTCGCGACCACGGTCGGTTTGAAATTTTTTAATTCTTCTATCCAACCAGTTCTCTACTTCTGCTACGTAGCTTCTAAACACATCAAGTGCTTCATGACGATGAGACAACAAATACACACACCCGAAATACGAGTAGTCGTCTATGAAGGTGATTAAATAAGAAGCCTCATGGCGTGCTTTCATGCACATGGGTCCACAAATATCGGAATGGATTAATTCTAATGGACTTGAGGCTCGAGAAGCCTTACCGAAAGACATCTTGTTAGCCTTGCCAGCTAAGCAATGTTTACACACAGGTAACTTAGCCTTAGTGAGTTGGTATAATAAACTGCACTTAGCAAGTCTGTTTAACCTATTTTGGCCAATGTGACCAAGTCTAGCATATCATTTAACAGATTCAGAAGTTATGCCATTGTTGGAAACTAAGGCAAGAGATGAATTAATTGAATCATTATAAATATCATCCAAATTAAGAATGCAAAAACCATGTTTGTATGAGTCATGGCAAAACACATCATCACCGTACTCAATTTTCAATCCACTAGGACAAAAATTAAATGAAAAATCTAACTGTAGCAAAGAAACAACTGAAACAAACAACTGCGGACTCCCGGCAAATAGATTATGTCGTGTAATAGCAGTGTGTTCTCACTATGAAGCTAGAGTTTGTAGGTGTCAATATCGATGACATCCTCTTCGCTGCCATTCCCCATGGTTATGCTTCGTGTTCTGTCGCCATAGCGATGAAACTCGACAAATCCAGCACAGTCATTCACTACGTGCTGGGACGCTCCTGGATCAACAATTCATTTAGCAAAGGAGTTAACAACTAATGCATGGGAGTAAATGCATAATTTGAGGTTATTTGGAGAGTAAAGTACCTTTTTAGGCTCGGAATAGTTCCGATAGTAGTGACCTTTCATTCCGCAGTTATAACACTTCACACGCGCCATATTCTTGAAACCGTTAACCTTTGGCTGTTTAGTTATTTTCTTTCTTTAAAGGAATTTCTAAGTTTTCTTTGCTGACTTACCAAATTTATTGTTTCTCTTAGGGTTTCCCCATGAGTAGCAAGAACTTTGGCAGGGGGTGCGAAAGCTCGCAAGCTCTCATCTTCAAGCTCAAGATGCTTGGATATGCCAGCGAATGTCTTGATATTCACGTCATCATTCATCAAAGTTTTGAAGAAAGTCTAGCGTCTGTCTTCCCTTTCATCAGGTAGGGATCACATTATTCACCTGTTCGAACTCAGAAATATCGATCCCGCCAGCCTTGAGATCGTGAAGCATGGTATTCATGATGCGGAGGTGTTCAAATATAGGTCGACTCGAATCAATCTTGTACTGAAGCCAGTTTAAGTGCAAGGCACGAAGCCTTGTAGCTGATGTTTGGCCGTATTTTTCCTTGAGTTTGTTCCATATGGACTTGGCCGTGGGGTCTATATCGTACGTGCCAATCAGGTCATCATGCATGCAGTGCAACATAGCATAGCATGCACTATGATCCTTCTTGGCCCATGCTTCGTAGGTTGGTAAGGTTTTTGTTGGTCTTCCATAGTTATATGCTAAAGGACGTCTTTCTCGTGCAGGAGATATTGAATCTTCCTGGATCAGATGTCATAGTTCAATCCAGTTAACTTATCACTAGAAGAGAGCTTGTTTATCATGCTAGGGGGTGCCATTTCTGCAAGTATATTTTAATAATGACATTAGGCACAATTTTAAAATTAGATTTTCTGTAAAGAATTTTGGATTATGTTATACGTTCAAAAATTTCGCTAGGCTCATATTCATCACGTTCTTCATAATCAAAAACTTCATAGGAAAATCTAACTTTCACGTATTGAAACAAATTAAGGGAAAAAAATATATAGTAACACATACAGCCAAATGGATTGGCACATGTAATTTTTAATTGTAACAATTTGGTGGTTTGGCTGTAGAGCATTTTTAGTTTAATTTTAATTTGTTCTAGCCAAAATAATTTGCACAACTAAATTGTTAACGTGTAACAATTCGATTTTCTTTTAACACAAAGATAATGGAAAGTTTTCAAAACTATCAAAAAAATCTGAATTAGTTCAGATAGGATCCTTAACCGATTTGGTAAGCACTCAAGTAGTTAATCTCATACTATAATTCCGATGATCAGCTGCCTAAACAGTGCTACCATTCCTCGTGAAAGGTCCAGATGTCTGGTGGAGTCACATATTTCTCACTTAACAACCAGCCCTAGACAACCCCCCACGAGCACGATTTTTTTTTGGTTGACCGGTGGTATCCGACTATTTGTAGACTAGTCCACAGGGATCACGCCAAGCCGACTCTCCCGACGGACCAGGCAAACGGCTGACTGGGCAAGCCATGTCATAAAATCGGAGTATGACCCCAACGTCTGCATCTGGTGGGAGTCGAACCCACAACCCTCTCGCTCTTATAGGGGAGAGACTTATGGGGACATTCTTGACCACCAGGGTAACCCGTTGATGTTAATTTATGTTTTCTGTGAAAAATTGTGATTATGTTGTAAAAGATTGAATCTGATGGGATGTTGGCACAATAGATGAAAGAACTGATATGGATGTAACCACGAGTGTTTGATGGTAGTTGGTATAGGGCATAGGGGTTAGTAGTTATGAGATCACTTAATCGTTATATCTCCCTTGAGAACCTGTTTTTGGTTTATCCTTTGAATCCAAGTATGTTGTGGTGAATAGGATATTGCAACTGATCTTTAGATTGCGGTTATAGATTTGGTTTACTTTGCATTTCTGTTGGTTCATTTGAAGACAAAACAATAAACATAAATTCAATTCTAAAAGCGGGCTGCAAACGACAATTTTCTAAAAGTCAACACTGGTTCTCATTAGGTGAATTTATAGCCTTAACCTCACCCCACTTGCTCTTGAAGAAGAGATTCATCATTTGCTATATTCTTTCCCACCTGTTAATATTCCATATCGCTCAATCTGCTTGGTCCTTAATGAGGTGGGCTACCAAATCAGGCTGTTGTTCAAAGCTGAGCGAATAAAATTCCTCCAAGCTCTTAAAAATGATCGTGACCTTCTTCTCGTCGGTGTTGGAATCTGCTTGGCCATCAATCCATTTCGAACCTTTCATTATCAATGCATTAAAGTCAGAGCAGGTGTTTGATGCCTTTTCGTAGAAACTAGGTGAGGAAAGTACACCCATTTATTTGTTCTTTGAGTAGCAACCACTCGGCTACATAGTAGACGACTACGAGCTGGTTGCTTTCTCAGATGGCTCATTCTCATATGAACTATCTCCATTGACCTTTTCTCATCACAATCCATGTACTTATCCACCGGGTCTACATCAGGGGCTGCCACCGAATGATCTTCGCTCAGAGAGCCTTGAGTAAAGTACTTGCCAAAGATCTCACACCAGGACTGTCTACCACCGATGTGTCCATCTCCAGATTTATTGTTGTCTCACTTTGACCAGCAAACTTACTCAGACCCCATTGATTTCTCCAGACACGGATATTATTCTTTGTGTTATTTTCTTGAACCTTGCTCCCCTTAACCAACTCTCATATCCTGCTTCAACATAGGGGTGGGAAACGGCGCGTTCCACCACTAATTCCAACAGGCTGGCGGTGGCGGATTTTTCTTCCGCCACCGATACCGATACCGCCACCGACCGACTATTGTCGGTTGGCGGTGGTGAAAATCTGCCACCGCAAATCTGCTGGTAGATCTTCTTGCTGTTGATTTCATGAACACTAGGCTTCAGGGCAATGGGAAGCTTCAGTTGGCTGCGAACGTGTCACTGCTTCTTGGTGCTGGATTAATGGCTCTTGTCGCCAAGTGGGCTTGATCTCTATGTTGGGTTTTCCTACGCGGCAGTATATTTTGTTCACGCAGTATTTGAGTTTCAAGATTTGTTGATTCTCTTTAGCTCATATGTGTTGAATTTTTTGGTCTTGGGAGCATGTGAGTGGCTGATTGTGTACAAAAATCTACCAGAATTCTCCTAAATTAGTTGAGTAAGAGTTTCAGATTGCTCCTCAGAAGATGTTTTTGAATTTAACTTTGTGGAAGTAGAGCAAATCTTAAATCCTAAAAAGTCCAATGTTGCTAGAAGTGGATTTCAGGGGCAAACAATTCATAGCAGCAACCCAGCCCCCAACCCCCCTTCACTGGCTCGGATCTGCCCCTGAAATGCATGTGGATGAAGAAGACAGGGATGGCAAGAATAGAATAAGAGGTGATGGAATGAGTACAACTGGGAGAATTGAACCCTAAACTAAATCCATGATCCACTCCAACAAATTCAACTCCCTAAAAGATTGTTGAGAATGAGAAAGTAGAAGAGGCTCTGAAGACCACTACTAAAGAGCTTGGTATTGTCCAGGAGGAATTAGAGCTTGAAAAATCAAAGGTGAAAGATGTTGAACTGAAGCTGGCTTCAAATGAAGCTCTTATCACTGAGTTGAAGCAAGATTTGGAACAAGCAAGGATTGCTGAATCTAAGGCTAAAGATGATATTGCGTCACTGAAAAATTAGCTGACAGCTACCAAAGAAAGCCTTCAAGAGAATGCCTCACACCTCGAAGATGTAACGTCAAAGCTGAAGGAGCAGTCTACTGCTAAGGAAGAGCTTGAAGAACTCTTGAAAACCCAGGAACAGAAGGCTCAAAATGTATATGATGATCTGGAGAAAGTTACCAAAGAAAAATAAGTTCTGAAAGATGTTGTCTCTGATCTATCCAAGAATCTTGAGCAACTGAAGGAGTTGCAAAATGAGTTGGAGGCTAAGTTGCAGCAATCCGATGAGAAATTCATCAAAACTGACTCTCTCTTGTCTGAAGCAGTGTCAAACAACAATGAACTTGAACAGAAATTGAAAGCTCTTGAAGCAGTGGCAAACAACAATTAATTTAATATTTTTGTCGGGTTTATCGGTGGCAGTGTCGGAACTGTTACGTTCATCCGACACCGACATCGACAATTTGTTGAAATGCTAGTCGTATTCCGATACCGACTCCGACAACCGACATCCGTCGGAAGTTGGTGGTCGGAGTCAGTATTGGTGTCTGAATTTCAAACATTCCGCCCACCGATTCCTATCCCTACTTGCACACCTTTGGTGGAAACCCTTCTTTCATCATGATCCATCTTTGTGACCCTCTAAAGCAAGTTCTTTGTAGGTTGTACCATGGTTCTCTCCTCATCAAGTGTGAAATATAGTTTCTTCGCGTGGGAATAGGGGTGGGAATCAGTAGTATCGGTGATGGAATGGCTCGTTCTGCCACTAATTTCGACTGTCTGGCGGTGGCACTTTTTTCTTTCGCCACTGCCACAACCGACTGGTGTCAGTTGTCGGTGATGTCTGTGGTAGAAGAAAAATGCGCCCGACATAAGGGAACGGACAATGACGCTTGACGGCGGAGGAAATTGCGAACATTAGGTAATCCCGGTCCGCTCCCATGTTCTCCGCCGCCTCTACGCACTGGGTGGCGGCTAGGGTGACGGCGGAGGCCATGTCTGCCTTGCCCATCTATAATTTGTTCATCTTTGCCCTTTGCGAATGCGGCGACGGTCGCAGTGGCAATGGCAGCGACCACTCCTGCGACTTAAATGGTCGCGTGTAGTTGTGCGCTCACTCTCAGTGTTTTGGTTTCTTCTTTCTTCTTCTCCCTCTGCCTTTCAACCATCTCCCTACTGTACGAGTGTATGATTGGTGTATGACTTATGATTCATCAATTGTGACTTATTTCACTTGCCAGATTCCCACGTTGTTTTCCATCCCTAATTGTTTCCCCAAATTCCAACCAAATTAATAGTGTTGATAGTGAAGATTTTAATACTTGTTTCACCTTTGTTCTCATTTCTTTGTTTCTCTTCATGAGTATATAATCAGCAATTTGCATATTGTGTTGCTATATCTTTTGTATAGAATAATTGTTTCACCTTTGTTCAATGCCAGGGCAAAGTGGAAAGAAAAAACTTTAAAAAAAAACTAAATAACTTGTCACTGATGCATTTGCATGAGAAAAGTGCTCTTTAGCCATCATCTTAATGAACTTGATAAAATCTCAGATACATAGGTTACGAAAGCGTCAAGTTTCATTGCATGTCTTGCTGTCCTACAACAGTTTTTTAAAGCTTGATAAACATCACATATAAGGTACAAGAATGTCCAAGAAAACCTTTCACAATTGGCACTGAACGTTTAAAAGGCAAAGTCATTTTCTGCTAATAATTTATTGTGACCAAAGCAATCTCTGTTCCATCACTTTTCTGCTAATAATCTGTGTGTGAAAGCTGAAAGAAATCTGAAATCAAGAATGGCTCACTTCGGATATTGGGATACTACTTTTAACAAACAAAGAAGCCATTATTGATGAATCATACACCAATTACATCATAGACACCTCAAGCTCAAGCATCAAGGTGCAAATTTAGTAGCGCCCTACAAGAAAATCAACTAGTTTTTTTAAACATGAAGAATAAACCAACTTTGCCTCAACAGCATCCTCGTAGTCCTCTGAAGGTGAAACTGGAGGGCTCTCAGTCTCCTCACTGAGACCTACATTTAGTCCATAAATTCAGTCCATAAAAAAATTAAAAACACGAACACCTATAGGCTACAAATCAGCTTCCTAAAGTACTTTTTTCGCAGTTGCAAAACGTACACGAGAAATCCTTCAGTCACAAATAGAAGTGTTTAAATTCAGTCAACCAAATAATGAATAATCCCAAAAATTGAAACCACAAAACCAGAATTGAATTGAATCAAATCACTAACTCAAGGTACAAAACGGTTCATGAATTATCGAGGATCTTTTTTTTATAAGCCAAATTTACATATAAAGAAAAAATAACTCGGGAATCTTGGTTGAACTCTGCATATCACAATAAAACAAATTTAGAGACATGTTAGAACAATAACAATGAATAATACAAGTTTGGATTGTTACTTGTCTCGACCTCGTACGATTCAGGATCCTTAGAACCGTCCATCATCTCTGTTCCGGCAGTAGAAGTCCTCAACCAATTCTAGGATAAGATGAGTGCCTCAATGGTGGTGGGAGCCCACGAACTCCTGTTAAAATTCAATACTCATCCGCCGATGCTGAAGACGGCTTCAGAGGGCACAGTGAAAGTAGGTATGGCAAACACGTCTCTTGCGATGTTTGCTAGAACAGGATACACAAACTCATTGCCCTTCCACCTTTCTAGAATGTTGAGCTTTGTTGATGCTGGTAGATTAACCAGATATATATCAAGCTCCGACTTCTTTTCAACTTTTCTCATCAGGTCCATAAAATCGTCATACCTAGCAAAGCCAAACATTGCTTCCCCACTCATGCCACTCGTACCCGATGTATTCTCATTGAAGGATGAATTGCCATACAACTTGTTGTACTCATCGAAGATCCCTTGAATAACACTCAGAACAAACTGATACACAATAGCTCTCTTGTCTTGTTCCATTGTTTGTGCAAACCACCCAGTGAACTATTTTATTTTAGCTCATGGATCCAAGAGGGTAGCAATCATTAAGAAATTGTTAAGTGGCCTTTGCGAGCTAGACCGTTGGGGCTTGTATCCAGTCGAAAGAGGGCTCTCTAATACTTTTCGAACTTGACATGCATGCTCTTGGCCATCCCGCTCATAAATGGATCATCACTCTTAGCATGGTGAACAAGTTACCTCTCTACCTGCTCCACCTCCTGAGTAATACATCACATACAAACAATTAAACAGGTTAGAGGAGAGGATATGAATTAAGGATAGGCATTCAGAATTCGAAAATTGGAAATGATCATTTCTGATCCGAACCAAATTAATTTCGAAAGCGAAGTTTGAATTCTGATCCATTCCGTATAGTTATTCGGAATTCGGAAATTCAAAATTTTCAAACATTAATAAAAAATATATTTTTGAAATTCAAAAATATTTGGAGAATTAAAAGAAATATTTCGGAAATATTTAAAAAAAGTTTGAAAATTCAGAAATTCGAAAATCCACCCTATATTTCCGTTCCGATCCGAAATATAATTCGGAATTGAAATCATATTTCGATCTGAAATATAATTCTGAACTGAGATTTCGGATTGGAATTCGAAATTCAAAAAATTTTGAAAATTGGAATTTTTGAATACCCAACCCTAATATAATTGTAGCTAAATACAAGTAATTACAGTGTAAAAGTTAAAATCTTATTAACTATAAGAAAATATTAGTAGTAACAGTGTTTGATGCAGAGAACATAAGGGTGACATCATAAAAGATCTTCAGAAAAATCACAAAATGCTTTATTTGAATCCAATCAGAATATGTAGGGATCAAGTTTGTTCCATCGGCCTGCAAGTAATCAATCAACTTCTGATCCTCATCGACAATTTCTTGTAACACCACTTCCCAATCCAAAAGAGTCTGAAGCATGGTATATGTAGAATTCCATCTCGTGCATGCGTCTAACTGTAGCACCCCTTCTTCTCTATCCTTCGATTGGCCACGTTCCTCTTGAAGGTATCCAACTGTTTGGACGAGGACTTTACATGCTTAACCAACTCTTGCATCTCTTCTCAACTGATGGTCCCAATGTAGGGAAAATTTGCACATTTCTGATTTTCTAAAAATTGAAGCTCAAATAAAAAATCTAACCCATTAATCACGTGTAATTCATGCTCAAGATGTTAGGATTAGCATACTAACCTCGATATCGTTCGAAATCGGTCAAGCCTTTGCAAATTTCGCGGACACCGACACAAAACCTCCAAATTAGGAGGTATCCACCACGAGCACTCCCTGGAGAACCGAAACTCAAGCAGCTAGACCCTCGACGATAGCACGGTGGCGACGAGCTCAAAGGAATTCTCAATTCCTATGCTGGAGTCAAGTTCTTCTTTTCCGGTCGAAAACTCACGTCGGGAAGCTTACAGAAAACTCTCTCTCTTTCGAACAAGACTCCAGTCGTTCTTCTTATATCATAATTGAGCCAGTTTGACAAGAACTCGAGCCCAAAACGGTGCAATGTGGTCTAGCGGGGTGAGGGATCTCATTCCTCGGTAGAGGTTGGGAGATCTAATCCCGCAGGCTGC